>JAZGTJ010002467.1:0-42188 GCA_036877575.1 Botia almorhae
CCAGGGAACACACATACTGATAAAAAATGCACATGTTGAATGCACTGCAAGTCACTCTGGGTAAAAGCATCTGCCAAATGTATATATGTCAATGTAAACAGGAGTGAGTGTAATCTACTTAAGGGCTTACATATGCCGGATAGATCCACTGTCTGAGCGCCACTGTGATTTCTTTAGAGAACAGCGCAGCTTTCTCACCTTCCAGATCAAGATCTGCTTCTTCTGGCCTGTAGCGCAGGAACCTCTGGTCACAGAAACACAATTACGAGGAGTAAATAAATCAGTACACGCTCTCCAAACATGCAGCCATTTTCCTAACTCAACAATCTCCTGTAACTTTATCCATCTGCCCTGAGGTCAACCTTCCACAGATAATCCTCATTCACCAGCTGGAATAACAGCAGAACAATTAAAAAGCTGATCTCGGGGTGTGTTTGTCGTCATAGCGAGGGAACACCAGAACAAATGAGAACATCAACACTTATGTTAGTATGTAACTGTGTTAATATGTCATCTTTCTTTTCACAAACCTGTAGATGGTGAAGATAAGCCACCATGTTATCATGAAGCTCTGAGACGCCCCTCTCCAGGACAAAGAAGAAGCCAGTGAGGGCATCAAATTCTTCATCTATCAGCTATGAAATGATTGAAAATTACACAGCGTTACATAGAACAGTGCAGATATATTTCACCCTTAATTACAGTTCTGTCATTATGTAATTGCCTTCATGTTGTTTGATACTCGACTTTCTTTAATGACCGCAAAATTCATCATGTTGTAGGGAATGACAGCTCAAGTCACTATTTACTTTCACTGCTTGTTTTTGCATTGAATGAAACTAAATGGTGACTGAGCCTGTCATTCCCCAATATCCTTTTTTCATTCGCTCCACAGAAAACCAAACACCATAAGAATTAAGTAAACGATGACAGCTTTCATTTCTGACTGAATTATTCCCAATTGTGTTGATTTTTTCAAGGAAAGAATGAAAATTGTACAAGCATTTAATGCTGCATTCCCTAACTTTTGCCTCTCTACTGCCATCTCTGTCGCTGTAACCCAAGAAAGTTACAGGTTGCAGCTTTAATATGTAAACAGTGTCTGAAACTATATGGAATCGCTGCTTGTTTTTCTATGGCTTTTTTCTTGTTGTTTACACTGGGCATTTTTTATGGGTGTAGTCTTGCTTTATGGCACAGTCACCTTTGGCACCATTCCTGTCTCGTGCTTTATGTACTGGCTGAAGCGAGCCGTCTTTTTGGCAATGCTGTGGCTGCTCAGACGATTGATTTTGTCCTTGATCGTCAGGGTTTCTGTCTTCTTATACTTGTCAGCTTTGCGTCAAAGAATGAGAAAACAGCGATAAGATCATAAGCTAATTCAAGCGAGACCAACTGTGTGTCAACAAGTGTGTGTTTTGCTCCAGTTTAAACCAGTTTAGCTCTTTAAACATATGGTGCGTCCTCACCCACTTCCCGGAAGCGTTTATATTCATTGATCCTGCAGTTGATCTGGACCGCGGTGTGCGCGGTGTGCTCCAATTTGGAGTAAGCAGGGTGTCGGGGGTCTGTGTGTTTCTGGATGGTCTGGAGCAGGAGGGGGTACCGAGCGATTCTCTGAACAGGCATCACCAGGAAGAAGCTCAGAGTGGACGCGTTCACATCAGGTCTGGAGACAGAGATGATCAGGGGTCAGAAATATTTTGTTAAAATGTTGTTTAAGTAACCACAACTGGTGGTGCAAAAGCTGCATCATGAGATGTATAAAGGGGTAACTGTAGCAGTAACTGTAGCAGTAACTGTAGCAGTAACTGTAGCAGTAACTGTAGCAGTAACTGTAGTCCAGCCTCAAATCACTGCTTTAATAAATCTGGGGAAGCTGATGAACTTACGCAGAGGACTTGATGGTTTTCACCATCTCTACCCACAGCGCCTCCTTCTGTTTGTAGGTGTTCTCCAGAGCGGTGATGTTATTGTAGTTAGCCAGATACTCCTTATAAGCCATCTCAATGTCTTGAGACAGGTTCAGGAAAGAGTCACCTGAAAAAGACACTTAGACACTTCAAAATATAGACAGAAATAATCACATTTCTTGCAGTATATATATCTGTAAAGCTTTGCACAGTGGCAACTATATCTAGCTACTACAACTGTCTTTTTAAATTTGGAAATCTTGGCATGGATAACACGGAGCCCTTAACTTTCACTTCAATTACAACATTCCGGACGATCTTGAAATTTCTCGCAACATTTCAACCCTCGTACGTCATGATTCCCAGCGTAATCCTGAAAATCTCGTAGCGCAGGTTCTGAATTCCTTGTCCGTGAGATCAGGAGTAAAAATAATATGATGTGAGGAACTGATGAGTAGGTGGGTGTGACACACGAATGCAGTCTACAGAAACTGAAACCTCCACCCTGCTGTACTCACACAGTGTTTGTAAGTATTTTGGGTCGCTGTGCTGTATCTGGGTCTGATCTAGAAGGCTCAGGAGTCTGCTGGAAACATCTATCACTCCATCGATGTGCTGGAACATACAATCCAGGTTTGGTGGTGAAGGCTGCAGGGGAAATATTATAGAATCAAAACTATATGAAAACAAAAACAAATCACCATTTCTTAGTGGATACATTTTCCATTTATGTGGGTGGAGTCTGCCCAATGGAAACTGTGCTTCATGATAAGTGACACGCCTTCTTACAGTCCTAACTGAAACTTATGCAAAAGTAGTCAGAGTTTACCAGAATGACATGTTCATAAAGTCAGAATATGTAAATGTTAATGTAGCACAACTGGTATAAGAGCATGCCGCCAGCAACACTGAAGGCCATAAGTTTGATTCCCAGGGACCACACAAGCTGATGTACCCTGAATGTAATGTCAGTTTCTTTGGATAAAAACGTCACCAGATGCAAATATTTTAATGTGCTGAGCTGCACAAATGTTCACACACCACTCCATTATAAGCAAAACACACGACATTTCTGTCAATTGTATGTAATGCGATTTAAACTGAGGGACAACACTGATGGGAAGCGTGACCAATCTCATACGAGGATAATTCAAACATTGTTGGTGGTTGTGGGTGGATTACAGCCTATGAAACACAGAAGCAGTGTGAACAACAGATGTGCTGCTATTTTTGGAATGGATAATCCAGTAATTTTACTGCAATTTACCAGGTTTCATGTGACATGTGAGTACCTGTAGAGTCTGCAGGTTTCTGTGGATGGTGACGGTGCAGAGCTGCAGATTTTTCACATAGTTTCTCTCGGTGTGCACCAGCTCCTCAATGGCCATCAGCTGCTTCATAGCTGCTTTCTCTCTGGCAGCTTCCTCCTCTGCAGCGGCCCGTGCTTTCCTTTCCTCCTCCTCCTCCTCTGCAGGCTCTCCCACACGGTCATCCATCTCTTTACCTCCTCCCGTCGGTTCTTCGTTCTCCTCCTCTGCTGTCAGTATTACTGTTGGAGGCACATTTGCCTTCAGGGAATCGGCCATAGTTGGGGGTGTCTAAAACACAGAGGAAGTTACACTGCAAAAAACGTACACAGGCATAAGACTCTCATAAGAAAATGTTCTCGGAACGTTAGCTAACGTTCTCTGAAAGTTCACCCAAGTACTCTCAAAAGCAGACTTTTTTTTAACGTAGTACAACATATCAAAAACAATATCATTAAGTTGTTAGTGAAATGTTTTAAAAATTTACAAACGTTTGCATAGTGTCTGCATATGCAAACTCGGTTTTAAGAACACCGTTCTATTCTATTACCACAACATCTAAAAATCGGGACAAATTGAACATTCCTAGAACTTCCAAAATAATATTTGTAAAGTTTTTGTTATTTAATAGAAACGTTAGGGAAATGTTAAAATCTAAAAGTGGTTAGCTGGGTATTTCTAAAGAAAGCAATAAAACTTAACAGTCTTATGTGAAAAGACGGCTACTGAATCAAAGGTTTCAGTTGACGAACAATTCAAATTTCACTGCTCAAGACAACAAATCTGAGACGTCTGCAGATCTAGACTGTTCAGGTTCAGTGTTTTCGTAGTCATGTGCTCTTTCTAGCTTTTAGGGTGTCTCTGTTTGCTCGCCACCATAATCTTACTGTCCTTGCTCACACATTTATCATGGTGCAAACACAGCTGTGTAATGAAAAACAAAAATATCTTATTTATAACCCAAACATGTGAGGAAACTGAGCTGTACACCTAAGATTTACACACCGGCCAGACCGAGTTTGGCCTTGGGTTCATTAAGTACATTATATACAGCTACACTTATAAATATGAGAATACATGACATACATATGGTATATCTATAAGAGAATAAAGGTATATTTTTTTGGAAATAAATAAATATACTATATATCCAACTGATGCAGGTGACAGGTCTCACAAGCTTCACCGCCAACTCTTATTACAACTGAATGACTTTCATCTGTTTGTATCTGCGCTACCCGTTTAACACCCCTTGAGTTTATCGTCTTATATTGGCTGAACTGTTTCAAGCTTATTCATCGACTAAAAAAAAAGCAAAAACTTGGTGCTCCATCATGACTTCCTTTAAGATGTCATTCACATGTTCTAAAGACCACCCATTAACAAAAGGAGCAGTACTCAAGAACTAAGTGCTCTGTATTGTTGTCCCCCCCATGGGGGGGTTGTAACACCATGTGTCTAAAGATCCTTCGCACTTTCACAGATCAAGATGTAACCAAGATATAACCAAAGTCAACGACTTGACATTATGACAATTTCAATTCAATTTCTTCAAACCTAATTTACATATAGATGCACAGAGAAATGAAACCAACAAAAATCAATACAGCTGAGGTCAGAATCCAACTCAACACACTATAATAATCACAGTAGAGAATCAAAGGTTTATTGTACTGCACCAGCACAACTGCAGCTACACCCCCATGCAAGCAAACAAACAACGACGCAGAAACCTCGCCACATCCGCAACCATTAATAACAAAACAGCGTGTCTCTAACAAGTGCTCCGCGCTCAAGAGAGAAACCGCAAGCTCAGCAAGTAGCGGTGAGCTTCAGTACTGGTGCAGTGCAGTATGACAAACCTCTACTTACACAACAAGCAATGACAGCTCAACAACCAAAAACAAACCCAGAAAACAACTCAAGTGCATCATTACCTTCATAGATCGAGAAAGACTCGCCCCTGATGTCAACTGTGTTGGACAACTGAGGTGCGAGGACAGGAGAAGCCTGGCACACACACTCTCAGACCCGTGTAAGTTTGTCCACTGAGACAGAACGCAGGGCCCCGTGTACCACGAGGGTGTGAGTGAAGGGGGAAGGGTGGGTCAGCTGGGCGGACTGAGACGGGGGAGGTGGGATTTTAGCAGTGGGGATCCCGATACGACCACTGCGGATACACACATGCACTGATGAATAAACAGACTGACTGACTGCAGTAGCCAGGCTGGAGCGGATTGGCTGCTTTCAGATCACACGCGGTGCTAGTTCCCAAACACACGCTCAGGTTGCAACTGACTGCAGTAAACAACAGGTCCATGTGGCCAGGAAATACCTCGCAAACCGACTCAGAGTTACTGAAGTTTTCATCATGACAAGAACTATCAAAACGTCATTCTGAAAATGACAACAAACAACATGCGCATTCGCGTTTGTATAAGGATTAGGTGTTAAAATGTATGTCCAGTGGATGCTGTATTTCAGTTTATTTAGCAACACGACACTGGGAATAGCAAACACCACGCACCGTGTATTTAGTTTTAGCATTGTGATAACACAAAACAAATACTACAGTTTCACCAAACTTATTCAGGAATGTAGGCAGGTTTTTATGTGACTGAAACACCAGCCCTGACACAGTCAGTGAACGAAGCAGAAAACAACAACATATACACATACTCACGCTCAATCATGACACGATACATGACATTTCGTAAAAAGGCTCTCTTTAACCGTCCCCAATTTATTAATATTCGTTTAATTTTTACAAATGACAACAGAAATACACAAACCAACATACCAGATAAAACAGGTGTAAATACAATGACGAACAGCGTTAACGTTGCGGCTGACACGGCGATAAATCTCTACGGTGACGCTAAATTGATAAATAATATACATGCGCATCTCACCTGCGCGCTTACCTGTTTATATTCAAAGCGTAGATTCCACGGAGGCAGACCAACAAAACATGACAAACCTGCTCATCTTTCACGCTATTGAAGTTGAGTGAGAACGCAAAGCGACGCTGGCAGATGTCGATTATTAAAACGCGTCAGGATCACCTGTGTTTACGGGGCTCGCGCTAAAGAACAGGTGCGCGTATAGGCCACGCGTCACGCATTCCGTGCATGCCGCGCGAGGTGAGCGCTACATGAAGATGTCATATGGTTGTTGTATCGCAGGCGTTTATTGACGCTGACGCAGACGCAGACGCAGACCAATACAGCGGAGCGGGATCTGAGAGTCTTGACGTTGGTTTCGAGGATCGATTAAGTAAGGCGTCGATCTACGTATCCAGCGGAGTGCAAAGAAGAAGCCAAAGCGTTGTCAAGGTGTGAACCGTATGTTGTACGCTAACCAGAATACACGCGTTACCTGAGAAACAGAGACCTCGCGTGGTTGCTTGGGATAACCTCAGGCACAGTCACTAAACCTATAAGACGATGGCGTTCACATTTGTATTTGATTAAAGTACAGTATGATTGAAGAGGGCAACTGTTGTGTTTGATTCCATGCAGTTTAGAGAGATTAAAGTCGTATAAACGATCGAGAGTTCAGGATTTTGATCGCTAGATTTTTATTGTCCCATAGTTTTCATTGTCTCATAGTTTTTATTGTCTCATAGTTTTTCCACTGAAGTCTTCCCTCTTACCGATTGTACTGTAACGTATGGAAAAACTAGTCATACGTGTGTGGTAATATATCTATGATGTATATGTTTATAAATATGCATACTGTAGATATTTTGTTCAGGTTTATGGTTAAATATACTATTAAATATAGATGTGTGCAATTTATCATGACTCCGTTTGTTGATTAAAAAAATTGTTTGATCGGGTTTACATATTAAAATTTATAGCGTTACATATTCAGAAACAAAGATGTATCTATCTTGCTTATCGTATGCCGTATACAGGCTTGTAGCTATTCCTTTCTTCTATAGAATTGTACCTCGTTCACGCTTCTGTGAATTTAACATTTTCAAAGCTACTTATAATGGTGCAGAAAGGTCTGTTTTTCTTGGAGGGGTCTATTTTTCTATCCAGCCGAATGGGTGCCCATGACATTCAGCGTCAATTCTGTGCAAGTAATGGAGAAAAGTTACAAATAAAGACAATTTGCGACAGTGCAGAAACACGAACGCATGCTTGACTCCAGCTTCAATTTCCCCCCGCTGCGGTTTCTCGGTTATTGATATTGGAGAAGTAAATTGCAGCTCCTTCCCAGAAAACAAAAAGACATTTAGTTTGACACAAGCGAATGGGGCCGCTTGCGCACAACGCAAAGGGCCAGTTCGGTATTACGTTACTATGGCAACAGATAAGAGCCCAGCCCTATAAAGCAAACGACAGCACGCAGAAACGACAGCCTGTCATTCTGTCCCTCGAACCACAACTGCAATCATCACCGCTCAAGGCTAGACTGCTTTTTTGATTAACATGCTGTTTTCATCCTGCAAGACAAATAATAATCAAATGGCTTATGGTGTGTAATCATAATAATACTTTCCAGACACAAACAAGACACTGGAATGAGAACTGTGGAAAGTTACTGTTTTCTTCCCTCGGTAATCATATCTCCTCTTATTTTCTTTTGGTAAACAGTACAGATCGTACCCAGGCCTGTTACACGGTAAAGATATGCAGTAATCCTTGATGCGTGGTGATTTATTTAGAACAGGAGCAAGCTTCGCTCCCTCCCTAACAAGGACACCAGGAAGGGCTAATTCAGTCTCCTGTCTCCTGATCTCCATTATTTGTGGTGTGATGGCCAGCAGCATGAGTCACATTTGTCATTTATGTTAAGTGCTGACCATTATGTCCTTTTGGGGACTGGGTAATTAGTTCCTCATCAGGGGGTCAACTTAAGCAAGTCTCACACTGACAGATAATGCATCACAATACACAGCCGGTGTTTACCGTGTTTTCCTATATTCACCACGAGGGAGCAGCACGAGCCAGTAAAACGACGAAGAAGCCCCGAGTCGTTCTCAACAGCTGCATTGACTGAAACAAGCAGGTAATACAGTAGAGGCGATTCATTGTATCAATCAGTGGTAGATATTTAATACGAAAAAACTGGATTAGTGTTCCCCATTGCTTTTCATACGTTCCATTCATTTTTATACCCTGTGACAGCCAATGTACTGGAACTTATTCATTTCCATTTGTAATACTTCTGTGTCTGTGGTGGGGTACGCTAGGTCCAGTGAGTTAGGACTCGGCTACCTTTTGAAGTTCAAAAAACGGAAAAATGAGGCAACCTGGACTAATGCGCTCCAGGGCTGGTTTTAGCCTTCCCACATGTTTTGCCCTGTACTACACTATACCACACAGCTCATAAACTCTCTCTCTCTCTCTCTCTCTGGTACATGTGCATTTGTGGTAGGTTATGTACAGTCACTACAAACACCCAACATAAACACCCTTCTCGACGCGTCGGTGTTAACGTGGTTGTTTCCGACTCACATTCGCGTCTGTCAAATTCTGTCATGACGTGCACGCGCTCACGAATGAGAACCCGGCCGCGGCCAGTTCATTCCTCCGCGGGGTGGGCGCGCAGATTGATCGGCACCGCGGTATCGCCACATATATCACGACGGGCTTTTGTTCGCCTGCCAGACAGAGGCACGGTCCACATCCTCCTCCTGCCGTCTCCACTCCCGTGCAGATGTGCTTGAGTTGGAAGATAGAGAGCGAAGGAGACATCGGGAGAATGTGCGAGGTTGGCCCACAGTTTCCTCACCTGAGCGGCCTGTGTACGCGCAAGACTGTGTCAGATAAATAGGTCATAAGTAAAAGAGGGGAAAAACATACGCCTGCCAGAGTTAGAGGTTGTTGGGTTTGAGGGTAAGGCTCCATTTCGTTTCACCACAAGCAAAAATAATCTCTTGGCTGGCACTGACGCTCCGGGCTTCACCCAGACCCCATTAAAACACGTCAGCTGTGTCATTGATTTTGGAGCAGCGCGGCATTGATCGGAGTCTAAACCCAGTCAGGCCACATTTGCATAGCCGCGTCCCGTATAAGCTGCTAATTGATGGTTCGCCAGCATCGTGGTTGAACGATGAGGCGACCAGTCAGGGTTGGATGGGAGGCAATTGCGGTTTGTTTGCCGCTAAAGGGTATCCGTGTCAAGTAAAATACGGCTGGTGTGTTGCCCATGGTTTTTGCTTATATAAGTCACACGTTTATTGCCTTGTCTAATTGTATAATCGAGATTCAGCGCAGCACTCGGCCCGGTTGTCCAAATTTAGCTTGGAGGGAAACGCGGCAGCGCATATCACGCTTTGCTATGGTTTGGCAGCGTTAACAAACATGTTCTCTCTAATAAAGTCAGAGAAAGCAGCATAGAGGGAAGAAAAGAATGAACAAAAATATACAATAACGTTCAAAGGTCCGAGGCGTTCATTTAGGATTTTTCTCATTTAAAGATGCAGTCCCTAAGTTCTGCCTCCCTGTCGCCATCTCTGTTTGAAATAGCCTTGCAGGTTACTTTACGTACTTTGCATTACGTATATTGAAGTCATACGAAGCCAGACTGACATTTCCGGGAAATCAGACCCGACAGCTCAATTTAAAAAATCATTATTATAAGCTGATTGAGACCGCTTTGATCTATAATCTGTTATGTACTTGCTCAAAAACGTTTTTTATTTACAACGAATAAAAAGATTGCGAGCTTTAAATTTTTAAAATCCTAAAGTTTATTTCTATTTAAATTAGATTGTGAATGCCAGATGCTCAATGTGGCCTCAGACTTTCGAATCTGTATGTAATGTTCGCAAAACCACGATTGAATCAAAACATTCTAACAGCCCTAAAAATGAGCAGATGTTAGCAGATTAATTTCACTCTTATAAAGAGCTAAATGTGCTCATTCTTCCTTTAATTGTGTTTAGAGACCGGGTGGTCAGTTGCTATGCAATATATTAATTTAAAAAGGTGGAGAAGGATTGCCCTGCAGTGTTAAGAATCAAGGCATTTACAGGCCAAGCCACGATTGCGTAGAGAGGAAGGCAAGAACGAATTCAGGCATTTATGAAAGAATTCAGTAATTTTAGCTGTGGTTTGAGCCCTGTTCCTTTTACAGGATTTTTAGGGCATAAATAATCAAAAGCGGCTGGCAGGACCATTTTTAGGTCCCTTTTAAGGAGTTTTCTTAGCAAGTACATTTGACCTTCCCGCCTCAGAGAAATGGTACCGAGTAGATGAGGACCGTGATGTTCCTCCTTCTGCACATCTGGATCTGAGCTGGTTAAAACCAGGTACCCGAAGAGAACCAGCCCTGCTAGACAAGAGGGGCTTGTTAAGGAAAGGGGAGAGATTTACCATGAGCTAGGGAAATAAACCTGTATCAAAACGTAATGGGCCACGTTGTAAAAGCATTAAATTGTACTCCGCGTAGCCTGAGGGTACCTTAGCCGACCCAGAAATGACTACATGCAGCCACGCAGAGTTAACAAACTCATGCGCACTGTAATCACAACCATGTGGGTTTCTTAGTCACCTCAAGCATCATGCCACATGTATCTCTCACTCTGTCTGTTTATCACTCGTACACAAACGGATGCTTATGAGTGTTGCATGCTGAAGATCACTCATGTGTTGTTAAGTGATGATAAACAGTGTTGTTTGCCTGTGGGTTTGTGTTTGTTGGTGTTTTAGGTGATTGAAAGCCTTGTAGATTGTGACTGGAGTTTGTTGCCGGTGGTTATTCAGACAAACTCGTATCACATGCTATGAGAGGCTTCATCATAGCTTTGATTTCAAAGAGACTTCCTTGATGACTAGCTTAGACTAGCATGAAGACTTTGTGCTGGTTCAGGGTGGTCTGATGCTAATGAAGCCTTTTTGGGAAGGAAGTCTTGTTGGTTTAGCTGGTTAAGAAGTTTGGTGGGTTCATCAGCACACCTGCGTCCAAAATACAGCATACATTGGTGACCAGCTCTTCTTCATCCGAGCTTGCAGCCTTTTCCAATCAAAACCATTAATACTAGCTTACGCAGCACGCTGAGGTCACCCAAACTGACCAGTTTGTTTCATGAGTGTTGAAAGATATTCTAACGTCAGATGAATGACCTCATTCTCGACCCTTTTTGTCTTTTCAGCCAATCCTGCTTCACTGGGCCTGCCAGGATGTGTCACAGGACTCCTGCCACCACACTCGTAAAGATAATGTTTACCACAACACTCCTCGCTAGTAAGTACAGTTCATTAATTATAAGAAAACATAGGCCTGCAGCTTAAGAATTCGCATAAATGTACAAAAAGGCAAGTTTTTTTCAGTCAAACTGCACAGGCTTGGCTGTGTTTTGTGAGAGGCGGTCTAAAAGATCTTTGCCGAGAGGTTGGACCAGAGATTTACAGCTGCGCCGTTACCCAGTAACGCCCATCAAGCTGGTCGAATGCATGTTGCTGCATTTATGAGAAAAAAACGGAAAGCTAACGCGCCCGACGTTCCTGCTACGAGATGCCAAAAGCCGAGCGACATTATCAGAACTATAAATACGATTTGTCATTTCTGTCCCAGTCTGATGGTCTGCCTTAGAGCAGAAAAATAAAATTGAAAATTTGAGAGAAGTCCTCTTTGCACCCGTTCCTTCTCCATATGCGTCACATGTTGCGCGTGGCTACCTGTAAACCGTCAGTCATCATCTATACTTATCAATGACGTGTCCAGGGTGAAAAATGTAATTGCTTTGAGAACCGCGAAGGCGTTCCACACTGATGTCGTAGCCGTGAATTATAAAGCATAACAATTTCAAATGCGTTATTTTCCTATACGCCCGGCGTGCTGATTTAAAGCCCTCTATTATAAAGATACGTTTGTGCCCCCGTTATGCCAGATTGTTTTCCTCCTGTTTTAATGTTTTATGGGCTAATTTAAGCAAAAAGCTCTGTCTAACAGTATGTAATATACAGTCTCTAACCTGGAATTACGAATTATTAAACCCAAAACTTGGGTTGTTAACTCAGTCGGCATGTTTCCCAGGCAGCATTGTTGCACGTATAAGCTTGCCACAGGCCAGGATGGAGTGTTTGGCTCTTTTGTGTTTGTTTTTTTATCTCCAACACCCTGTTTTTCCTCACAACAGATATGAGACAAAAGTGCTTTTTGTAAAGACGCACTAAAGACTTGCGCCTCGGTTGACAATGTATGGGTGTGCGGACTGCAGGCAGTCACGTTTCCTCTATCAAGTGAGATAATCAGGGGAGGGAAGGTGACTATCATCACCAGCGTTCCAGCGTTTTCCTCTTCCTTTCCCTTTCAGGATATCAGCCCAGTTCCTCCTGGCTGAACTACACAGGACTCGGCGCGGCGGGCCGATCTGGATCTTCTCGCTGGATGACACGCTCTCCTGCGGTCAGATCTCCAAGCCGACAGGAGTCAAGTTAGTAAAAAGGCGTTTCCGTTGCACAACACCTCCAACAATTAGTGCATTTCATGTTGACAACAGTTGCTACAGCGCAACAAAAATAAACACGCCCCTTTAACTTTGAAGAGCCAGCAGGGTGATGAATGTAATCTAGCTGCTGATGGAGGAGATTTGAGGAACGTGAGGAGATACGTTGTGGGAGAGCCCTTGGTCTGCTGATAACACACAAGCGTTGATGTTGTTGTCGGTGTTGCCATGCATCGTGTTTCTTTGATGTGTTTGGCCGCTCTGAGGCCGTTCATCTGTGTTGTCACAATCCTGGTTGTTTATTCCATTGCCGTTGCTGCCAATGGTGTTGCTGTGGCACAGAATTTTAAGAGCTTTGTAATGAGAACGAGGGAATGCTTGTGAGATTCTTAGCAGATTACCACTCGTGGCATGAATCATTTCAGACTAGTTCACAGGCCCCTTTATGAGGGGTGTGAGGTCTTTGATTTTTTCTTAGGAAGACAATAGTTTGTGATCAAGGCTTGTGATTGAGGTGGGTGAGAGGCTGTCTGTGTTCGGAACAAGGCGGCATCCGGCGCTTAATAAGATGAGAATTGTGTCTTTATTAGCTTGGTCTTGGTCAGATGTTTCGTAATGTTCTGCAGATGTTCTTCAGGAGTTCGTTTCTCCTTTACATGGTCCAGCCTTCTGTTTTGTCTGATTTCTTATCAGTCTGAACCCACCGTCAGTGCTCGCAAGTAAAACACAACTCCTCCTCTCCCTAATGTAGATGTTTTCCAGACCACCTTGTGGTGATGTTGTACTAAATGCCTTCACCTCACCCAAGACCATGATTTATTCGGAGCAGCTGGTGACAGACCTGCGCAATCAAACAGTTCAATGTACTTTAAACAGAGAGATAATGAAGAATAATGTAGCTGTTAACCAAACCCAGAAAGAAATCTATCGATCCCATTAACAAATCTGTGAGTTTCTGTTATTGCTCCTACGATGTGTCCAGTGAACAAATAACTGCTGTTGGTCATTCACGTGTTCTGACCTGTGCTGACCTGCGGGTTTTGCTAAACTTAATACAGAAGCTGCATCTGTAAATGATCATAATCAACATGTGTGCCATTTATTAGCGTCTATATTACTAGACCATTGGCAAGTTTTAATAAGAAAACTAGATGGGATTTAATGGCATGGTTTTGGTGTAACAGTCAGATTGATTCAGTCATACATATGTATATATGTATGTATGTGTGTGTGTGTGTGTGTGTGTTTGTGTGTGTGTACATTAGTTAAGTATCGTAGTTAAAACGAACAACTGATATGAATAAAAAATGTAGTTTAATAAGATAAGTGCTGTATTGTAGCTGTAACAGTGATTTTAAAATGCGTCATGGTGTGCCACAGTGGTAGTATATGATCTTGTTAATATAATATAGGCTTCCGCTGGGTTCCACTACAGTAAACTAAAACCCAGTAAATGTAGTAATATTTTTGGCATCGTTTTCAAATATTATGACAAAGATTTTTACCTTACCTTTAATTCCTAAAACCGTACGTAATCTGCTTTTACAGAGATATACGTTTATTTACAGTTACGTGTTTGATTATGTGCCAAATGTACATTGTTGGCACCCGCAGAAATAATACGGCAATAATTTTTCCGGTGCTCTGGAATTTAAGTGTCTAGTTATTGTAGCTCTGGAATAGGAATCTGTGAGAAATGCTTCATGTCTTAAAAACTTCAGAAACATGTTATATTTTAACTTGATCTATCCCAGGAAAAGACTTGACGTTTAGGGGGGCCGCATTCCATAACATTCTCTAAAAACCATTGAGAAAATGATTATAGCCATAACAGCTTTCCGGTTTTCCTAGCTGAGAAATGTTTTTGGTAATGAGCAATTCCTTCAAAATAGCTGAAGCGTTTGCTGCCAGAAAATGGCCGCGCTCTACAAGCGAGTTGCGCCAATCAATTATGCGTTGTTTCAAGTTGTTAATTAAATCCAGCCATTGTCCTCATTTAATCTGACAGATGTATTGATATCACGATCGTAATTCTCTTCATAGACGTCCAACCAAAGTATCAGAGGAGCACTTAAACCGCGTTCTTACGGGAATTTCTGACGCGTTTTAGTGCTTGATTAATTCTGATTGATTTATAAACCAAGTGTGACAAGCAATAATGCACATGATAAATCAAAACCAGAATTTACACACACAGTGTTGGAGTTACGCAAAACCAAAATAGCTTTGTCAAGTTGAGCCCCTTAACAAACCAAGACTCCATTCCAGAGTGGAGAGAGAGATAGATGACCCAGATCCGGGTGGGGGTGTGGGGTGTGGGGGAGTTTAGAATGCCTAGAATTATCAGACTGCTGGGAAGGTGCTGAGGAAACAGTTTGTGGACCAATGGAAGGCCTATAAAAATGCTGACATGCCTCTTTCCACCCTGAGCTGTGCGAGGAGGGGCAGGGGGCTGAGAGAGGTGACATCCCCGTCCCTCCGCGGCCTCCAGATTAGCGTTTCCACGGTCTTTATCTTCATTTTATTTCTGTCCATTGTGATTTAAAGGAAACGCTTTCAGCAGAACTGTGCTGCCTTAACAAAACAACAAAGTGGTAAATGTGTGAGCGGAACGGCGGAGGAATTTCTAACTGCGTCGCTACAGGAGGTTGTGATGTATTTCTGACTGAAGAATGTTAACGTCTGCCCGCGTGCCTCGGAAATATGTGTTCTGCTGCCAGATTAAATGCAGCGATGTAGGCGAACATCATTATAGTGGCCCACAAGGGGGCAGTATGTTCTAAAATAGGCACTTCTCATTCATTCTGGGTATAGCATGTTTTCATATAGGGCTGCCACTAGAATTCACAGGTCAGGGTTAGAATTATAAGATTGGCCCAAAGATCCTCGTACACTAAACAGTCTAAACACTGGTTTAGTGGGCCCCCATCACAGGGCCTGGCATAAAGTTACTGGTTGTCCATCCCCCATGCCCGCTCGCATACCACTCTTACTACAGTATTTCTGCAGTACACATTTTTTATAGTTTTAGATAGTATGTGAATTTCATGCATGTGTCAGATACCCAGATCTCCCAAAATGTAACTGTATTCCACATGGAATGGGCTTGACATGACCTTTTATTTCCAGTGTAATGGATGACCTGGAAGTAATATTACCCATGATTTGTATCTCGTTCTTGAGTCATGATTTGACATTAAGAATATTGGCGACAAAGTAAAGCATACCGGTCATATTTTTTTTTGTATTTTTTTCTTACTCCGAAAGTGTCGAATGTTAAAACCATGTTTTTTAGCAGACTGTATGTAGTATATACTATACTGCAGCATGCAGTATGCTACAATTCCATTGTGAAACAGCCTTAACCACAAGCCCAAACCACATAGCTTCCCTCGCCATGATTCTCCTGTTTATGACATACATCCATCTACACATTATGCGCGTGTTATCGAGCAGAGCGATTAACAAAACATTTATGCTGGAATCGCGGCGTCGGCGTGCAGCGCATCCAAGCAGGCAGAGAAAAAACGGAGCAAACAGATCACAGCCAGAGGACTGCACACTAAGACAAATAAACGCTGTTTACAAAACAGCAATTTGATCCAAAGATATCTGGGGGATCCAAAAATGACAAAATCATGTCAGCTACTCTTTAAGTGAATTTATAGCAGTGACTTTCATTGCGAGTCGTGCTGTATCATTATGTGGTTAGTGGTTACATTTATGCCTCCAGAAAACAGCGCCAGCCCCATTCTGTTTAAACAAAGCCTAATTTTCTCCGAATCTGCAGCACTACACCGGCTCCTTCACTGAGATAAGCTACAGGAGAGGTCACGGTCCAGGGGAGCAATGTTTGAACAATAGAATTGTGCTCTACTGAGGGCCCTTAACATAATCCACATTTTTTCATCCATTCATCTCCACTCTAGGCAGTTCCGCACCTCTTGATTTTTGGGACGGAGATTCAGTTTTTAAAACAACAGCCTTTAGGGTAAAACCTGAATGACATGTTTTGATATAAACTATTGAAATCTTTTTGGTCTCCGTGCGGCTGTTTTTTTCCTCCGGTTTTTGGTCTATGACTAAACGCTCATCTTTGACAAGGTCCAGATGTTGCGTTTTGCTTTGGAGGTGCTGGAGAGAGATTCACTTTCTCTCAGTCCAATAAAATATCTGATAGCTGTTGACCAGGTCAGCGCGTCTCAATCGATCATTTATTACTAAAGGTTTCCATGGCGTGCTGAAAGGGAACCAATCGTGTGGGAGTGCTGTGTGTGTGATATATATACACATACATATTTTTATATATGTACATGTATATGTGACTGTACAGATTACACTCTTAAATATCTGTTTGACGCTAAAATGACATGCAGGTTCCACAGACAGATAAAGAAAATGTTTTTGCCCATTTGCTTGCTGATCCGTCTTTCTCTCTACGGTTTAGAGATCAGTGGTTCATGGCTGTGCGCTCAGTCACTGTTATGTTATTTTTCCTGTTGTTTCAGAGAGACGATAGCTGTGTTAATCTTTACACTGAATGGAATAAATCTGAAACCTTTAAGCCAATCATAAGAGGAAATGCCAAAGCAAACACAGCACTCATAATTTTTACCCTACATTCCATCAAAGATTTTGTACATGTTATTGGCAAAAACGATGTTTATATTATATATTTTACATAAATATTTTAAGTACCTTTGTGCGCCATCTCAACGGTACATGAATATGGTAATATAATTGTTATATGAAACAATGGTGTAGAGAAGACTGATGCTAGTTATATGAGGTTCAATCACACTTGAGAAATGATAACATCACTTTTGACAGCTACCCTGTGGCAATTAGCTCCAGTCTTCACTATATCACTATGTCAGTACCGTGGTTTTACCATCACTGTGCTATGGTTCTGTAACAGTACTTTGTTTGTAAAGCGTTCTCTGTCTCTCACTATGTATAGTTGGTTTAGTCGGCCTGCATTGTGCCAAAACATAGACCAAAACATTTATTATAATTTTAAAGAAATGGTTCACCCCAAAAAAAAACGTCATCATTAACTCAAAGGTTGTGGGTTCGATTCTCAGGGAAGACACATACTGATAAAAATGTATACCTTGGGTAAACAAAGTCCCTCTGGATAATTGTCGGCGAAATGCATAAACATAAAAAACATTAACATTTCACTCTGTTGCAGTGCTTGGTTGTCGTGTTGAATTTTAAATCCCTTTCATTGTTTTAGAAAAGGGCAGCCAGGAATTTTTCCTTAAAATCCACTCTGAGTCAAACTGGGCAGCACAAGGGTGCGTAAATGATGACAGAATCCTAATTTTTGGGTGAATAGTTCTCCACAAATGAAGGTTTTGATTAAACAAACACATTCAGTTTATTATTTATAAACTCTCGAGAACAGGCGGAAAAACTTGATGTGAAATTTGGCCCGAGGCATGTAGCTATTTGCTGACCACAGGAACTCGCAGGCCAGTGCATTCATTTAAAATCAACAGAAGTTAAAACTGCTGAGGAGAAGAGTATGCCACTGTTCTCCGCTGCCTTGCAGCCCAGAAGCGTCGCATGAAGAAGCAGCATGCATTTGTTTTTCACGCTACTCCTTCCCTAAAGCAAACGGTTCCAGTTCTGCGTGCCAAAAAGCCCTTTTGTTGGGTCGGGTATTGCCCTTTGGACCCAGAGAGCTGGCGCTTGTGGATACTACAGGAAAAGAGTTCTAAAACGGTCCTCAAGAGCATCTTAAAACATTTTTATTGTCATTTTAGAGTGTGTGTGTTTTTCGCCGCCAAATGTGTTTTGGCAACCCGCGTTGCTGCAACACCATTTGGCAGTAAACAGTGTAAAAGAATCATTTTTGGGCTGCTGTGGAGCGAACAGTGCTCGAACAGAGTTAGCAGAGGAAGCAAAATGTTGACTTGAATTCTGTTTGAATAATTCCTGCTAAACGACAGTAAACAACAAAACCAGCAGCAGAAGCGGTTTCTATTCCGAGCGTGTTTTAATTGCGAACAATTTCTTTTATGACTTCAAAGAGACACGCAGATTAAAAGACCGTTACTGCATGTAGGCTCGTTAAGTAAGAAGCCCGTTCGGCAAAAATGCAGCCAATAGGAACGCGTGGATTTATCAGAGGGCGGAACAGCATCGAGTCTCTCTTGGAAACTGACTATTAGATGCATTTATTGTTGGCCACATGCAGAGGGGCTTCTGGGAAAGCTCAGCAGGTGTGGTGCTGATTATGATCTGACACCCCAGTTTTGGATAACAAGAATCATACTCTGCTCCACTATAACCATTTCAGCTCGCGCACGGTTAATGCTCTGCTAGGGTTCGCTTTCAGAGCACACAGAACAACTTTCCACAGTTGTCCTCCACAGGTGGTTCTGTATGAAGGAATTCAACATGACTTTAGTCACAGAATGTTTATCTCGGATTGAATATAAAGAAAGGACGACAAAGTAATGTTTTCTGTTTATTCTATACTGCAAACGAGTGGATAGCCAAAAGGCATAATAAAATGAATAAAAAAGAAATGAAAAAAAGATTAAAGTCATATTTAACTGTCAAGCGGAGATTAACCTCCTCCACTGCACCAACTGTGGATATCTCTCTGTTGGGAATCTTTGGATAGGATTATGCAGTAACACCCAATGTTCGGCTGCACAGTAGCAGCCTTTTATCCGCAATGTAGTTTCCTTCATTTGGGAATGGGTAAAGTAAGATGCATATCTCATCATGCCTTTGTGGCGTGCAGTTTGATGTTCTGGTATTTCATAGTCCCGCATCAGTTGCATTGTCGTTGCCAAGACTGTTTACAAATATCAACAAACAAGATCTTATCCAGCACCCCCAATGGATCTGTCAATAATAAAGTGGGTTTTTGGGCCTTAAAATTGTTCTTATCAGTAACGCAGACCAGATGAAGGAGGTGAAGCTCTGTTAGGGGTTCAGTCTGATGGCTTTGGGACTCGCGATAGAGCCCGCTGTTTGAAACCGAATCTGTACGTCTTATCTGCGGGTTCTTGTGGCCTCTTTGATCAAACTGAGGCAGCAATGGATCATGGGATACATGCAAAGGTCTGCTCCACAGGACCATTACGTTCACATTCTCTAGCCCCTGGCATGGCTCTTTAATCCAGAGCTCTCGCCTTGTCCTGAGACTCGCTATAGGTGCGCTTGGCATCCCCCTCTCCCAACCCAAAATTCACATCTGAAAGCAATTCTAGGTCTGTGTGTGTGGGGGCTGCCGGATTCCAGCGAGACCCCCCTCACCGGCAGAGAAGGAGGGATGTAAAGCGTTGGGAAAAACAGGGATGGCAATTAAACAATCTCTGTCCTTTTGATGGAATTCCCGGTGGAGTTAGTCAAAGCAGGATTAATCACCAGACTGATCCTGGTTATCCGACTGCACTTTGTTTTTTTTTTATTAGCTTGTGTCATTTCCTCATTATTATCCCGGGAAATGAAATCCATGACAGGTCATGAAAACTGAAAGATTATGAAAGTATAAATGGGCTTTTAACATCCCCGTGTGTTAAAGCTGTAGGTATTTTACTCATTCAATAAACCGCTGGAGTTAAGATCTTAATTAAAATCTTAACATGTAGTTAGTTACAAAATGCAGTATTAAGAACTACCACGGGAGATATTACGTCCCAGTTTGACCAGTTATCAGCTTGTGTGAGGTGTTGTGTTACAACCATCAATTTAGTTTCTGTTCTTCCAAGGCTTCGGGATAATTACATGGAGTTATATTCAAAATGACTACTTTCCCTTTGTAAAATCAAGATAAATGTGTTTCCTCTCTGTGTGTCACACAAATTTTGCTAACTGTACACTTGAACATATAATTTTATCCCAACAGTTCCCTACTTAATGTAATTTCAGCGAAAACGTATAAACTCTGTCAAAGTTTCCTGCTCTTCAAACGCAGCGTCGTTTATCAACTCTGAGACGCCGCGTGTGTTTTTGTGGATGTGTTTTTAGTGACGCGCAGACAGACACGTATGGCTGCAAACACGCGTGCGTGTTTCCTCAGTGGCCTTATGTGGCTATGACTCAGACAACAGCATTGATGTTTTATGACACTGCTCACACAGCCTTGGCAGGAGTAGAGACGGAATGATACGCAGGGTGAATGTTTTACATCATGCGCTTTACGGCCTCGTTTAGAGACAACAGCTTGTACCGTGACCTCAAGACAAATACCACTCCAGAGGCACCCCATCTTTAGAGAAACGGGGAGGGGGAAGACGAGAGAACAAGAGCATCAGGGAGGGAGGAAAGGAGGAGGCCCCAATAAAAAGACGTCACACCTGGAGCAGAGACATTCGACTCTAGCCTCGGTTTCCTCTTTCAGACTCTTGGAGGGAAGTTAGAAGTTCTCTCAGTGGCCAGACTTCTGCTGTAACTTAAAGCAGGTGGTGAGAAGCAGTAGCCCAATGCTAGGACTCCTTATTGTCATGGAATGGGACGGTTTTGTTTGATAAAAGGGGCTGGAGATTAAAGAGACCCGGAATGGAGATCCTCCAATGGCGGTTTTTGATTTATGACGCTAGCAGACAGAGGTGGCAGCATGACAAATAACCTGCTGAGAAATTGGAATGTCATTTCTCTCCTCGAACCTGGATGCATTTGAAATGAGGAGCGGTGCTCTTAGAGGAAGCTCTGCAGAACCGTGTGTGTGTGTGTGTGTGTGTGTTTGCGCGAGTCTGTTTGGATATCAGAGCACACTGATAGACAGTGTGCTTGTATGTATGAGGGTGCTAAACCAGACAACCAAAGCTTGATGGTGATCCAGCAGGTCTTTTCAGATAACCCTCACTCCCAGACTCAAGCTCTGTAGACGTGTACACTACCGCAGGTGCATCATGCTTGTCTGTAAAGTGTAAAGCCCTTTTGACAGAGTGTGCTAGAGTCAGCCGAACACATTCACATCCATCTCCCATCCTTCCCTGCAGCTCTAGAAACTGGTACAAGCTCCCGTCTGATGGTTTGATTACTCATCTGAGTGTCTGTATCCCTCGCAGGGTTTGTGTCTGACATTCGTGTAGCTTCTTGTGCTTGTGTGTGTCGTTGTGGTTGTGTGTATTAGGGGGCCCCAGCTCCAGTCTAATCAAAAGGGAGTGGGCTACAGCGAGGCATCTGGCGGGTCCTGCCAGTTACATTCTTTTCAATCTGATAGAGGCTCTTATCGTTCTGAGATGGAGGTGCTGAGTAGGAGATGCGTGTTGGGCTTCACAGTAACATCAACACATTCCTGTTCACATTCCTCACGGCCAGTGAAAACACTGCCGGTCCGATAACAGAAAGAGCAATCAAAACAGCGATAAATCGAGCCGGATATAAAGAGCAGCTAACCAAAACGTAGAGGCTTTAAACAAATACTTTCCCTGGCAGCGCTAAATGCCTCTAATACCCCCGACTGGGGCTGTTTCAGCTTCACTGACTGTGTTTTCTCGAGTCATTGTTTTCAAGCCTGGCTGATTCACTGCAAGTTACTTCATGCCTTTTGATTGACAGCTGCATAGCTTGTCTGTGTCATTAATGACAGCGAAGCATTGCTACTGTATGAATGAGCTTTACAGTACCATCACTGCCCCAGATTCTGTAGCAGGAACATCCTGGAGAACCTTTCCCGGACCTGCCCTACCTCGTGAACTTTTGAGCTCTTCCACATGGTGTTCCACACGGCTCTGTGACTGCTGCTCTGGTTTATTTAAAATCGATAAGCACCGATTTGTCATTGTTTAACAGATGCGTTTTCATTCTGTGCAGGCGATTTATTTTCTTGATACAAAGTTCTATCCATCAGCACAGAGGGGTCTTAATGTCAAGCAGCAGGCCCATGCTGGGCTCATGTTCTCCTTCCCCCTACGCTGGGCCGAGTCAGTAATGGGGATCAGTGGGAATAGGTCTGCGGCAGGAGAGCGGGGGCTTATCATTGATCCACCGTCTCCCCTCCCGCGCCACTCCCACTTCAAAGCCACGTAATGAGAAGCACCTGCCTCAGCTAGGCCGGGAAGTCTTTAGTAAGACGCGCAGATTGAGATAAAGCGCAGGAAATGCAGAGAAGCAGGAGCTTGAAATGAGCTCAGAGGTGACCGGGAAGCCAGGAAGATACACAGCGAAAGGCAGGAAGGCCGGGAAGACGCGGCGGCTCGGCAGAGGCTCAGCGGAGGTCTGGCAGAGATCTTGCAGAAAGCTCTGCTCACATTAGATTAGCCCAGTTCAGACACCCACTGAGCCTGTGAGAGGCGTTTGTTATTAGCCATGAGTCTCTGCTTCTGTCTTTAGATCTGCCACACTAATCAAAAGCAACTTTGCCTCTTAGTTCCTGCGTTTCTTATTTCAGACGGGTTTTATGAGGTAGACACCGGATAATGTGCAGATTTTAGCATATTTATTGTAGTAATACGCATTCAAGCATCAGTAGCATCATATTCAATGCGATAAATGTCAACAACGTTATAATAACAAATATAAACCGTTAACAAACGTAAGCCAATGGAAATGAGGATTTGCATGTGGGAGTCCCAATTGTTATATGATGTTTTGAAGGAAAATATGAAAGGATATTAAAGGATATGGAGGATAAATATGCTAAAAAGAATGAAATGGATAGACAAAAAGTAGCATATATTGTACAAATGTAGTGTGTGTGTGTGTATACATATATATTTAGTGTACATATACACACACACACATCTGTTCTTCATGAAATTACTTTCTATGCAAAGAAAAAATGTAAAATAGATACATTATTGGGTTTCTCCCTAAAAATAACTTAAACGGTACTTTTAAAAGTAATGTTCCTCACACAGGTCCTGAATCTTGTCAAAGTCATATAAAGCCATGTGCATCCAATCAAACTCTGGCCGTTTGCCACCACGTCACACCTACCGTGTTTACAGCACCTCACAAAAGCTGCGTCTACCAAACTGCACAGATGAACTCTTTTGACTTTGCTTAGCCGAGAAGCTGAACCGCTGGTGTACAGTTGTCCCCTGTCATTTGACGTTCATTAATCTTCCTGTCGTAATGCAGAAAGACTTCTGAATTTTCTTTCGAAATTTGTAAGCACGGTGTCTAGCTGTGCAGCTGTCTCCAGATTTGTCACTGATTTATCATTTACAAGATCTGGAGTGATGGTGGACCCCAGAAACGGTTGTTGCCTCAGACTCTACTTTATGACTTAAGTATCCCGTACGCAGACCACACTCACAGAGGTACAGCCAAATGTAATTAACATGACTGTAACCTTGACCAGACTGAAGCTCTACATCACTGATGTCGTCATGTGGAGGATCCGGTTTGTAATAGAAGATCAAGGCTGAGGTGGCCAGGAACTCCTGAGCAGTTTAAGAGCTGGCTAATATATTGTAATTCGTTATGTCACATTATATAACTGTTGTTGGAATTGTTACAGCAGGTTACAAAGGGCAAATTCCAGCTGAATGCTTGGCACATCCCTGAAGTATGATGTGTCTGCACGTTTGGAGACGTTTTTTAGAAAATGAACCACTGACATATTTTAAGACATTTCAACATCAAGTAACATCAACAGCAGCTGCTTGAGTTCCATGCTAAAAAGTCCAGTTTAGACCAGTATGGATTTGAAGTTGTACTTTAGGTGGTGAACTTGGTTGATTGGCATGCTTGGCACATTTTGTAGAAGCTGGTTGTTCAAGGAGGTCTTGCTGGTTAGAGGGGTTAATCCACCAAAAATCAGAATATTTTGTCATTATTTACTTAGTCTTGTGTCGTTCTGACCCCCCCTGACTTTATTCTTTGTTCTTCAGAACAGAAAGGAAAGGTCAAGTCTTTCATAAAATAATGAATTATGTTTCAGCTTTTATTTTTTTTCTTGGCTCCATGCACTGCTGTTGTAAGCAGAAAATCCAAATCAACAGTTTTTTATTTAAATCTCTGTTTTGATTTTGAAGAACGAAAGAAGCCATTATGGGTTTAAATGACACAAGATTTAGTTGTTGTTATTAACGTGTACATTATTTGATTAAAAGCCAAGCTAACATGGAACATTATTAAAAGGTTGGCTAGTGTTCTCTAAAAGTTCCCTTAAAGTTAGCAGTAACGTTAGTGTAACTTTAACATTTATATATATCTATCAAAACGTTATTCTTAAGTTGAATGTTTTAAAGACGTTACAGATTTAAAGTTTGAATGACGTTCTGTCCAATACAACCAATACAACGTCTAAAAAACTGGATGTTTTGAACATTCATAGAACATTCAAAATGACACTTTGTTTTTTTTACTTAATGGAAACGTTCTTACCACCTAAAATTGTTAGCTGGGTAGTTCTTTTGGTTGGTTAGGAAGTCATGCAAAACAGAGTGTTGTTGACCAGTTACATTTGTCTTTTCAGCAGTTATCTCATAGGTTACTGATAAGCAGCCCAGTTTCAGACCAGGAGCTGAGCTGTCATTCATCACCGCACCTTCATCTCATCACCTGAACTCCTTCTGGTGCCACTGTAGCGCCCTATGTTTCTGTGGCCCCTGATAAGTGTGGGAGGCTAATTACTGTGGTTTGTCACTCTGCCAGAGTATGAGTAGGTGGGCGAGTTTCACTCCCTGGTATGTGTGTTATATAAATACACATTGAAATAGTCCCACACTCCATCACTGCCCCTTACACACACAAACTAACAGGCTAGCGTAACAGGTTTAGTGCCAGGTGCCTGCTAATGTGGAGCCACGCGACACCAGCTTCTGGTGTCATTTTCCATGCTGAACTTGGGTTCATGGTACAGCTGTGACTCCGAGGGATTAAATGACTGTGGACTTGGTTTGCTGTTCTTCATCCAATCAACACATTGACCGAGACTATTAACAACATGACCTCAATCTGTTACACGTTTTACTCACTTTCTGTTGGAGCTGATGGACAGCAGTGATGGGGG
Organism: Botia almorhae; assembly: GCA_036877575.1. Classification (NCBI taxonomy): domain Eukaryota; kingdom Metazoa; phylum Chordata; class Actinopteri; order Cypriniformes; family Botiidae; genus Botia; species Botia almorhae. The sequence continues at coordinate 25,561 of JAZGTJ010002467.1, forward strand.
AATGGACTCCAAATGAGTCAGTTACTCTGTTCTGATCTAGTTTTGGAATCGTCTGTAATGGGAATAGATGTTTTTTGTATCATTTTGAACAGATTATGATTGGCTCAGGTTTGTTAATTAGTGCGCTAAGAACCAATCACGTGCCTTCAGAAGGGGAATCTATGGATGTGACACTAGAGCAGCAGCATAACTCATGTCTGTGTACTATAACACACTTAAATTCTGTAAAACAAAACTGTTGGACTCCTTACACGTGTATTTTATGTGTATACGTGTATATCTCACACATGTGCATTCATGGATGTCTCTGTCTGTCGTGCTGCTGCCAATTTGCCTCTGGCATAATTTTCGCACCTCTCTCTTGCCCTCTCTCCGTCCGTTTTTAAAGTTTTTGTTTAATGACCAGACTTTATCTTCAACCCAGCCTGTCTCTTGTCACTTTCCCCCTATTAAAAGTAGATAAAAGAAGCCACTAGTCATTATAAAGCAAGCTATATGTGGTAAGGGGCAAGGCTCAGAGTTAGATTCATTCGGGCAGTTGTACTAAAAGTGTGGCGTTATAATTGTCTTTGTGTGGTACTTTTATAAAAAAACAGCTCGTGTGTGATGAAACTGAATTATACATTCCTAAGGTATAGCGCTATGAATCTTTTATAAGTTCCTAGAAACTCTTGCAGACATTTTTCCCCAAACATGGCTGTACTGTAGACTAATACTTTTCCTTTTATTGCAGTTTACAGCCAGTGAATGCATTTCATCCTCTGGCCGGTCACATCTATCATTCAATTGCATGCTTTTGGGAATAGCATACTTATTAGGGCCACTCTGCTGTGCAGGCAGGACAGTGTTATTTTAGGATCTAGTGAATGACAGCTGGGCGTTAAACTAGAGGCTCTGGTCTCTGGAAGCTGCAGATCTCTCTGTGGTTCTGCCATCAGTCTACTGCGGACCTGAGTGGAACTGGCAGTACAAACATGGAAAGAGCAATTTCGTGCTGGCCCCTCTTTCAACTCGGACAAAGTGACATGTGGAAATGTGGTTGTGAAGCCTCCATCTCTAACTGTGACTGTTTCCCTCTGCATTGAAACAGGATCAAAAGCCAGCTGGGAGCTGGAACTGTGGCCTAGCGGTTAGGGCACATGCTCCAACACATGTGCCATGGTGCTCATATGGGTGACACCAGTTCAAATCTGGTTTGCGACATTTCCTGATCCCATTTCGTCTTACTTTTTTTTTTACATTTCATGATCTTATTATGATCTCATGATCTTAATCTTTACTATGAATACAAGTGGTGTAAAATTTAGAGATGGGACGATTTTAAAGTACTGAATACTGTATCAATATTCTCACATCAGAAATATTTTGTTGTAAATGTTAAATATTTAACATTTGAGGTTATTTTTTAGATTTATACCTTTATAGGTTATATTTTATCATAGATCAGAGATAGATTATCTCTCTCTCTCTCTCTATCTGTCTCTCTCTCTCTCTCTGTGTCTCTCTGTCTGTCTGTCTCTGTCTATCTCTCTGTCTCTCTCATTGTATTGCCAGATCCCTGCTGATTCCCACTCTTAACTAAGACAGGCAGGATAGACAGGCAGACAGATGAGGGTACATGCCCTTACAGCTGTCATGTGTAAAGTCTATGTTTACAGTCTATTCCTGAGCACCTATTGCGAATCCAAGTTAAACACAAGATTGTTTCAAGAGTTCTAAGAGGGTTTTCTTTATTATGAATCGTTCTAATTGACGGTGATGTTAAAGTTCTCTTTAGATTAGTCAAAGCATGGCACGAGCATCAGGAAACTGAGAGCGCGTCCTCTTTTAAAGAGACTGTACGAGGTGGTGATATAATCCAGCTGTAACACATCCTTACAGACTGAGACGTCGTTGGTAATCATTGCCTTCACCTCACCGCCACACCCAGAATCCACACCGACCGTCACTCAGGAAAGAGAAATACAACAGCAAACTCGTCACATCCGACCAAAGCAACAGCACAACGCAGCTTGCGGCACATAAATTTAGGCAGGTGGAATAAATTAATGAACTATATCCTAAACGTCACACTTAACAATAATCAAAAGCACATAGTCCGTTCAGACCAATGGGAAGGGATTTTATTAGCCACACTTGAAGCACCCACAGTGAACTGGCACGTTTAACATCCTATGGAACGTTGTCAAATTCCTGTTTCCTCATATGCCTTGCAACACTCGTGGTGTTGTAAAAGTGCTGCGTTTAGTGGTAATCACGGCTTAAAAGTTCCCCTCACGGTGTCTCGAAGGCCAACCGGTCCGATCAGCCTCGGCAGTACCACTTTAGTGGCGCACAATTGCGGTTTTATGGACTCGAGTCCTTCCCCAGTCATTTAATTCACCACACAATGTTGCGTTTGCTCAGCTCAGCTTTTTCTCTCATCTGTTTTTCTGTTCTTTGTACACTGGAGCCGCTGTAAACATAATATCAGGCTTGATTTAGCCAGAGCCTCGGTGCCCGCGTTAGACTGCGGCCCGCTTGCTTGCTGAGCGCTCGAGTTCCCACTGACAGTTCAGGACTGAACATTGTTTTCCTTTGGCCCAGGCCACTGCAGGGCATTTCCAGCCCATTCAAAGTAAACAGCAACACGGCTGCTAAACTCTCCTGTCAATGAAAAAGTGTCACCTTCCAGGGTTCCTCTCATAATGCGCGGCATTTCTAATTTTCTCATGTTGACAAAAGTCGGAGCGGAAAAAAGAAGGTCATTGTTGGGCCTTGTTGGGTCTTTGTGTGACTTCACCCTCTCTGAACTGTGGGGCTTTTTACAACAGAGACCCCTCAGACCTCTGTCCTGTTGCTATTCTCTCATGGACAAAAATCACTTTTTCAGGTCGGGTTAATTAAAATGCTTTTGCAGGGGATTTCGAACCTTGGTGTTTCTCAATGGCTTGTTTGACGCTGCCCCGTCCTGCCCCCCTTCAAGAACTTTGTTCCCTTGATTTAAACCCTCTAAAAGTCCACTTGTGTTGCAGTTGGCTTCATTTCGGTTCTCTGAAAGGCAAAAAAAGCCAACGGGGGGAAACGTTGAGGCTAGCCAAACAGGAAAGTGATAGACTTAGCAAAGATTTGACAATTAATAACAATTTCTGGTCAGACAGAATTTCGAGAGAGAATCAAAAACAGACCGTCAGGCAATCACAGTGCTGTGAGAGATGGATGCCGGCCAGCACGAGGTCAGCTCTGTCGAGCGTGGTCTCAAGAAGAACGAAGAATGCAGTGTCTACAGGACTGGCTGTAATGTCTACAAATAGCCCTCCGATGGCCAATCGCTAACTGTTGCTCCTGGCTAAATTGTTTCGACAAAACAAGTTCGACTCAACATTTCCCAACCCCCCCCGCCCAATAGAGAGACTGATGGATGCTTGTAGGATATTCTTATGTAAACAGCTCTGAGTAGTAATGATGGAGGAGGTGGAGGTCAGTGCAGATGGTCCCCATGTGCTGGACTCGATCAGGACTCACATCTCAGAGGTTGGTGCTAATTAGAGATTATTACTGAACCACAGATACAGAACATCGAGGATGGTTTAGCCAGAGACAACTGCAATATATGACAGCTCGTCTGACAGCTGTGTAATACGTTAATTTCATACCCTAATCTCAATCACAGCACGAATGCCTTATTTGACCACTCTTTTCCTTCCAGTGCTTTAAATAAAAATCTAAAAAATAACCATATAAAGATGATCTGTGAGGTCACAGTTGGAGACGTCAGTGCGAAGATTTGATTTGCTTTTGTGGGGAGTTGTTTTAGCTGTTATGTTTGATTCGATTAAAGGAGATTAGATGAGCGAGACCATTAGCCATCTTGCTAAGACCTCTGTTCAAGCCTCTTGCTAAGACCTCAGTTCAGCCTATAATTATCTCATCACAAAATCTATATTCCCTGACATGAATCTTAGTCTAGCCCTGAGAGCGGTTCTGGGAATCGTCACAGGAAGGGTGTAAAGTTTATCAGCTGCACCGGGAGACGTGCGCCTGACCACACCGACGGTACTTCTCCATCTCCCTGTATGCAGATGAAATTCCGGCCACAGGAAAACCAAAGCAGAAGAGCCAACAGCTGGCCGCTCTGCTCCACTCTTCTTTTTCTTTTTTTTGAGTATTTGGGTCCATGATAACTCCCCAGTAAATTGTATCATCAATCTTCCAGTCATACCGGGGAAAAAAGTCTTACGCTGTAGCGTCAGGGTTAGCCCCACATATGGAACTGTTTATAGGCTAATCCTGATAGAGGCACGAAGAGTGTAAGGGCACTAGATAGATCCACCTCCCACCCGTCGACTTCTCATCCCGCTCTCCTAAAAAAAAACAACCATATGAACCACTTCCACATTATAAAACCTCTGATTGTAGCACTGAGCCCGTCTAATTGTTTACTTCCTACACCTCTGGAGAAGAGCTGCTATAGGCTGGGATGTTTTTGTTGGCGTTATTCTGCACATTTCCATTTCCATTGTTCGTGTGCTGAGCTGCGTTACACAGAACACACGTACGTTTAAACATTCATTCGCCTGCCAGTCATGAGTAATTGAAAAGGAAGGACTGAGAGGGTTCGTAGGAATGTTTGTGTCTCAAGGTTTCACATCAGATGTAGCAGATTCTGACATCAGAGGCAGGTCAAAGATCAAATGTGTTAAAAGAAAAAAAGACTGCCTCAGGTTTGGCATAACCGATGGTGTCTGCAGGGCCTTCGCGGTTCTCATGGAATGTGAGCTTGTAGAATTACAAACAAATCATTCTACAAGGACTGTGGCAACATCTGGCGATAGTTTTTTCCATCTGTTTGTTTGCTATAACTGAAAGACAAAAATCAAAAAGAGTGTACACACCGATAAAGATCTCTCACTGTTCCGTGGATTAATGCACGATCTGATCCGAGCGTTTCTGGCTGTCTAAAACTCGAAGGGGCCCGGGCCATGAAAGCGTGTGTCCGGGGGCCCCAGGCTGTTGTCACAACTCTCCACCTCCAATGCTCTCTCCTACCCGCCCCCTGCCCGCCCCTGTTCGCTCAAGCTAGGACAATGTGCATGTAATTAACAGTTGTATGTGGCAGAAACAGCTGAGGTCTTGCTGCATCATGGGCACACACAGAGCTGGCTCTAGAGAAAGGCCGGGCCCCTGATTGAAATGGTCACTGTGCAGACAGCAGGAGTCTACAGTGGAGGCCCTCATTCCAATTATCACCCAGCACCAGTTCACAGAGGTGCCAGACAATGCAAACTGATGCCTAAGAGAAATAAACAACGTCCTATTTGGGTTCCGTTTGCACGTCACTTTTGGGAAAGAATTAAAGGGATTGTTCACCCAAACATAAATTCTTACATCATTTACACACCCTCATGTAATTCCCAACCTGTATGACTTTTTTGGCTTCTGAGGAACAAAAAAGTAAATATTTTGAATTACGTTGGTAACCAAACAACAGTGGCACCCATTAACTTCCATTATATGGACCCTGAGACATTTCTAAAAATATCTTTTGTTTTTGTTTTACACAGAAGATAAGACATATAGTTTTGTAATGATATGAGGGCGAGTGAATTGAGCTATACCTTTAAGATCCATAATGCGAGTAAAAAGCCGTTAGTACTATTTAATAGTACTAAAGTGGAAATCGGTGACTCACAATGTAAGTTTTGCTGTGGAATGAAACGTTTGACTATTTTTCTCAGTACTTCGTGAGCATTTTTACCCAGGAAGATGAGAAATCCTTGCCCGCTCCTCTCAGTTACAAAGCCACAGAGTAAGATGACAACGTAAAATGCATAAACGGACAAAAAAGGAACGTATAGACTGAGGGAAAATCTATATAAGACCGTTTTCCCACCCCCCCCCCACCCCCACAGCAAACGGATAGGCTGAGAGATTTACGTAATTGCTGAAAAGTTTGGGTTTCTTTTTATGTTCAAGTGTTCCATTAAAAAGCAGTCTCATGTCTCATGGTATGCTAATGGCTTTTTTCCTCAGACAGGTCTTTGGCTAGTCCCTTCCCTCTCCTGCCAGAAACACTGGTCTACACCATCTCTGCCAAGTTTCTCCACGATCTGGCCATTCGCTTTCCATTGGGTGCAATACATTAAATGGAAAGGTCAGTTTAATGTTAACTCACCGGCCTTAACTCACAAAACTTGTATCGCTTTACAAATAAGATCCGTTGTTTTGACATTTATGGCGCATATTTCACTGCTATTTGTAGTTCAATGAAAACGCATTTCAATTAAATCTGATGACTAACCTTATAACTTAACTACGATTGATTTTAACGGCTATGATTTTTAACGTAGCCAAGCTGTGATGAAAATTTGTAGGCCCAATCTTTTTCGCAATGTATTATGTCTCGCTTGTAATGCGTTATGGGCTCTGCTGGCTGCAACTCACAAACGGAATTGCAAAAATGTTGACAAATATCAAACAAGTTTTCCTACCACTCCCCACATCTGATTGGACAAACAGTTAGCCCCGCCTCAAACTCACACTATCGTTCAAGCGGGCGTCGCTGTGTTGAACCGGCTGAGATTCTTAAAGCAACACAACAATGTTTTGTTAGCATCAAGGAGCCACACTGTTTATGCTTCTCATTAGCCTGCAAATAGCTTACTTATAGTCGTCTCTGCATATTAAGCTAGGACAAGCGAGAGTATTTTAATGTCAAAAAAATGACACGCTTCCACTTTTAACACTTTATGACGGCGTACGTTCCACATTAGGGTGGCTGTTATTTTACTCTGCCCTCAAATAGCGGCCGTGAGTTCTATCCACGAACCGGTTCCTAGCTCCTGACAGCGAAAAATAAAATACACTCTCTTAATGAAGACGTACATTGGAGTGTGCAAGTACCACGCATCTGCTGCTGTATTGCCTAATCGTGCTGAAGTGCGCGGCACGGCTGTTTGGGGGTCACTGCGTGTGCAAGAGCTTCATTGCTTCAACATCTGACCCTGGTAGACGTGATAGACAGCTCAAACACATGTAGAGTATTGATATCGCTGGCGTGCTCGTTCTGCAGTGTTCCACAGGTGGAAACTCTCGGAGCATTCCTCACCCCTGACGTGAGGAAGCCAATAGAATAAAGCAGCCTGTAAATCTGGCACATCACCCTTATTGACACGCATCACAGATTTATGGTCCCGGAGCCGTGTGTGTGTATGTGTGCATTAAAGGAAGTGTACAGCACATGTTTGCAGCTTAACCTCACGCACGTACCTGTGGTCCTCCAACAAGAGCTTTAATGTGCCTCACTTTGCTTTCAGCAGGAATAATGTAAGTGAATTAAGCTGGCAGATGGGAGCTGATTTGATCTACTCGGCGTGTTAAACAAGTATTCTATGTGTGCTGTAAGGATCAAGGAGCAGCGTTAAAACCCATTATCGAATGAAGGCCTAGCCTCCCACATCTGTTGTCCTCCACCGAATGTTTTTCAAGAGCTGTTGAGGAATATAATCCTGTTTAGCTGGCTCCTTCAGGCTGCTGTTAAAAATATTTCCCGTTATGTATATTAAATACTGTCTTTATTGCTGTAACGGCTTCTCTTTTGAATCGATCAATCTGTTGCTGACTGTGGTGGAAATGACGCATGATATTTTGAATATGCAAAGACACTTCCTTGGATGCAGAAATCAACCCTTATTTAACAACGTAACAGTCTGTAAGACTTAGTTAGGTGAAGTTTGTCCCCAGACGGGGGCGCTACGACTGCAAAATGTGGAGCAAAAATCATGGAGGAAAAAAGTCATGTGAAAGTATTTCGAGTGACAGGGCTCAAATTATCCCTACAAAAATAGATAATTCGAGGAAATTTTTATAGTCTGTGAATCACCGGGTGGTAAATTTTAATGTAGTGTCACTATTTCATGATATTTGCCGAATCCTGGCTAAGTGACTCATAATACTTTTTCTGTCTGTCTTTAATTATTCATCTTTTTGCATGTAGTTTGTAGTTCTGCTTTGAGGTAATGTAACTATAAATGCTATACAATAACCTTTTAATATAACTAGAATTTATTTAACTCTCAGTCACTGATATACGTCAATATATTTTGCAAACCTTTAATTATTTAGTGATTGATCGGTCATTTGTATTTTAATTGACAAAGATTTAAGAAGGCTTTAATGCGTGCAGTAATTACTTCTAAAACCTTACTTGGCGGAACAATTCGGCACTGACACAATGCAAAATCGTATCGTCTCCGTTTAACGACTTCTTTGACTAAGTCGTCTGGCTTTGTGTCATCACAAAATGCGAACGACAGCCCGTGTCTCTTCTTTTAGCACTGCGGTTTCTGATTCATTACTTTGCGTTTATCCCTCAGAGTTAACGAGCAGTTTGTGTGGGCTGAGCTGACTTATTTGAAGCGGTCCCAAAAACTTCTCGAGTCGGGACCCCAGATCTCTCTGAATGACATCACGCGGATGAGCCAGTAGGAGCGCGGAGCGCAGGGTTTGGGGGCTGGAAATCAAATAGGTACGAGGTCCGCTGAACTTTCTGAATCACCGTCAATGTGGATTTGCGTGCTGGACCTTAAAGCAAGATCAGTGAAGAATAAGTTTGACTCGCTTTGGGCATTTGAATGTGTGTTTGCGAGTTTTCCCGGGACTTCAACCCTGAGGAAGTCAATGCCGTGCGTTCGCAACTTTTGATGCGCATCTGCATGTTTCATTGGAGACACGGATGCGACTTCGCATTTGAATGAGCAAAGCTTTGTTTCATTCTGGTGTATTTGAATGTTTTCCGTGTCGGTTTTCACAGTTTAACACTTACATCGTAGAGCACGGTTACTTCTGACCTCGTCTTACCTGGAGACTTTTTTTTGCGCTCGGGACTTAATTGGTTCCGTATTAAAAGAAGAGGATACAGCAGTTTTGCGATTTTGCCTTTCCACAAGCATTCGCTTCGTCGTTATTGATATCTTGTGTTGATATACGGCTGCTATCAGTGCAGATATCATGCGGTGGCTGAAGTCTTGTGGATTATTAACTCTGCTGTGCGGGCTGCTCTGCGCGGTCTCCGTGCACGGATGCCCGCAGAAGTGCAGTTGCTCGGGCTCTCACGTGGATTGTCAGGGTCAAGGCTTCCGAACGGTACCGAAGGGAATCCCGAGGAATGCCGAGAGAGTGTAAGTACGCCAGTTATCTGCGCGTTATAGCCGACACATAATGACAGCAGCGGCGCTTCTCTGGTCATATACAGAGTGACAGATTTCTCCAGTCTGTGAGCGAAAGATGTGGTATTCCTGTACTAAACTTGGAAACGCTTTACGTTCACAATATCTATATGTTAAAAAAGTTAAATGCAAAAATAATTTTGATGACTCTAACTTTTAATTGCAATTACAAGTTGCATATAATTGCAAGCAGCGCCAAAAGTAATTAGATTTTAGGTAGGGTACATGTAGCGCCTATGTATTACTTGTAAAATTTGTAAATATATTATATCACACATTAATGTAAAGTGTGAACAGCTGCGTGAAGAAATTGATTGGATGAAATTTCAATATTTAAACGTCCGTTGTTGCGCAGTTGTTCAGGCGGTCAGGATCCGAATTAACACCTTCACACGGTTTGCAAACATTATTTGGATTGCAAGCAAGTTTAGTTCTTGAATTCAATTAATAATTTAATATTTTTTATGTATTTCCATTATACAGTTTATTATAATAATCTTGTGTATATACATGTATATTATTGTATTCATATAAAACCAGGGGGTTCAGAAATAAGCAACAAATAAATATGGGACATTGTTTTGTTTAAATATACAAAAATGTGTCTCGCAAATAAGTCACCAAGAGACTCATTTATAAAGAGTTTTGTTGATTTTCAAGTTTGCATTTAGCATTTTGTATTAGTCTGAGCGTTTGAGTTTAGATTAAAGCGTTTCTTGTGAAATAACGATTTTATACTTTCCAGAAATGAAAGTTCAGTTGTTCGTTGTTTGTGGTGTGTTTACACATCTGAATGTTGTATGCCATTGCAGTACTTCTGTAACTGAATCTTCCATCCAGCTGAATACATTTACACAAGCAGTAACATAATTAATGGTCATGCAGTCTGAATGTGTGTGTGTATACACCCTGGCCAGATTAAAAGTTGGGGAACCGAAAGTCCGTTGAGGGGCGCACTGCAGCTGAATACGGCCTCTACTGTTTAAATTACCGTTAACCATTGGTGGATTTCGCTGTGAAAATATCCTTCATTTTTTTATTTCCACCTGCAGCCCGTCTGTCATAAGCCATGACAGGTCTGCTGGTTGACGTTTAACCACCAACCGTCTTAAACAAGAGAAGTTTTGCGTTCGATATGAACGACGTTCATTCTGTTCTGTGGCCAGAGGTCTTGTTCAGCCCTAACCTTTGACCTCTGGAGGGCTTTTCAGTGGAATTTTTCACGTGGAGGGGAAAATAAATAAGGGTCATAACCCTCTGTATATTGGATTTGTTTTGAAATATACCATGTCAGGTTCAGCCCTGCTTAAACTGGGGCAGATGTAAAAACATCAGTGTTTGACAAGTATTAGATGAGGTGCTTTTGCATAGAAAACGCATCGTAATGTATTTTCTTCTTTAAAAACTAAGTGAATCATCTAAAGTTCTACAAAAAGGTACCGCGTCCGCAACATAACGGCAGTTTTTCACGCTTAAAGTCCAAGCGGACCCGTCTCCACGTCTCCTGGGTACGATTAACACGCTGGCGGTGTTACCCGAGCACCCTGGAGTGTTGATTTAGCTTTAATGACTGCACCTCTGCCCTAAGCAAAGCCGCTTACCCACAATTCCACAGTTCAGGCACATTTCCCTCTAATAAATGTGCATTTATTTGAAAGCCTTTTTTCCCCCCTTTGACAGCTCATATGATTTTGCACTCATTAGTAGCTCCTGTCACAACTGTAATATCCCATTTCAGTCACTCTCTCTCTCTCTCCCTCACATTTTCATCGCTCTCTCTCTCTCTCATTTACACCAGCTACGCACACACACATTTAAAATTTAATTGCAGATTTTCTCCGCGGACATCGTTGCCGGCCTCTTTCTTGCAGTTAACACTTCAGGAACAATGTGGCACTTTTTTGGCGGGTGTAGCACTTTCTGTCCACCAGCTCTCATCAGACACTGAATCAGGAGTGAGAGTGGCCCCGTTTCCTTCCTCTAATCACACTCTGAGTGTCTTAACTCGCATGTTGTGTCTGGGGTCTGACAGACCACAAGGCCGTTTCAATCGCTTGAAAGTATATACTGATCATTGAGGTATCGGGTTCATTTCACAACCGTTTCTTAATATTATTAGAACTGAATATAGAAGAAATGTACTTTCCATGCTTCAAACGTGCTTTGCGAAAAATGTTACTTTTTATGTTTGGGGCCTTCAAGGCCCCTGCTATAAAACAAAATGTTGAACGCTAAGATTCTCAAGCTAAATATTTTACTGAATTATATCATGCTAACATCCTCTAAATTTATATTTTATTGTATTTTTCAACAATATATTTCTGATGATGTCACATCGACCCCAAATAGAAACCGCATTAGCAGAGAATATGCGAGGCTCATTTTTAGATACGTATTCATTGCATGGTTAAGTTTCAATAATTTTGCTAAGCTTGACTATTTTTTGTCTGCTGGGTTTGTTTAGGTGAGGGGTAAATTTTAAAAGAATTCGAAATGAGTCTTTCTTTGTTTTTGTGATCTTTGGAACCCCAAACGCAGACGGTTTTGGGTCTAATGGTGAACAACAAACAGAACATGAGAGTTAGTAAAATATCAGTGTGAGACTGGCTCATTGAAGCTTCCCTCCTGTTCTAATATCCATTTATCAGCATCTGCTTATGCTCCGCGTCAGATGTTTAGCTTGTTTTTATAGTGCTTAATTCTCGCAGGGTGGTGTGTGTGTTTGTTGTGCTGGTGTTGGAGCGAGTCGGGAGGTGGGTTTGTGGTCTCCGGTGCCCTGCTGACCTCGCTGGGCATATGAGGAGCATATGTGAAGTCTCTCACTCAGCGAGCGTTCGCACCGCAGCCTGCCAGACAGCTGCTGGCACCGCTTGTGGGCAAAGACTTGAGGGAAAGATCCGCCACCCAACCTTAAAAAAATGTATGGAAAATATTTAATGTGCCTCATTCATTCGGCACATCAAAGCTTAGAGCTGGCAGAGAGGGACATGCACTGTCTTTGGTGAGTCTGGAAGCCAAAGACCTCTCGTCTCGAAGAGGTCAGTCAGAGAGACGAGGACACTAAAGTCCATGTGTCTTCCAAGTTTGTGTCACGCGTTTAACGAAAGGCTGGATTTGATAACGCGCATGCCTGCGGGCTGTTTCAGGTTAACTGGGGCCGTTGTTTTGGGGGGTTTTGTCACCAAAGCAACACATCAGAGCTTCGTTCTTCTCATCGGCCGGTCTCTTCAGTTACAGCCGAACATAGCTGGAATTGACATTGTTTATCCTAAGCTAACAAATATGAATAAAACTGTGGTGGTTTTATGCTTTTGTTACCGTGATGTTAACCATATCAGAGACCCAAACATTGGGTTGCAGTTAGCAACCAGTAAACAAAAGAATCGAGCCAGAATAATTTGAGTTTCTAAATGATTTGATCGGGAAGTCTTCGGTACGCACGTCCAGAAGGAGTTCGTGCCTCGAGTTACAGTGATGGGAAGTAACAAGCTATAAGTAGCGACGTTGCTAACGTAAGAGTTTTCCCTGACAGCCGTTTGAGTAACGAATTACTTTTCTTTTTAATAGCAGTAATGCGAAAACAGACGCAGTTTTACATTGCATTGGGCTAGCTGCTTTACATGTCGTTAATAAATCTGTGATTTTGGTTTGCTTAAACAATTTATGTAAATATACAAAACATTATTAAAGTGAAACTTTAAATGTCGTTTTCAGTTGCTCTTCATCTTAAACTTAAAGCTAAATTTATGGCTAAAGAAGCTATTTTTCAGTGGAGTCACTGTTAATTGAACTTTCTGGTAATGTGGTCTGGATGGGGGGGTTATCCATGGTTACGACTGGAGTCTGAGATGAGACTGGTGTTATTGATAAGCCTTTTGTAACCCGGCTGTCATATTGACATTCTCACCGAAGTGTCAAAACTGCCCTCGTCACCTCTCAGTCAAGCGTTACTCTAGTAATTGAAGAAGTCATATAGTGTGCAGGAACAGCAGACGGTCTGTGCTATTAGCTGTCAGCGTTGGAAAACAAACAACCCAGGGAGTAAACACGCAAAAAAAAAGAAACCTGAAATAATTTATTTTTGTCCGCTCTGCTTAGCGTGAAGTGAAAGTCCTTCAGCCGAGAAGGCATCCAGACGTAGCCGTAATGAAAATATTTACTAAATGAAACTCTCCCCGCGATGGAAACTGCCAGCGCTGCTCATAAACAATGGAGAGGAGCATAAAGACACGCTGGCCTTTTCATTTTCACCGTCTCCATCTTTCTTGAAACTCCGGTGATGACTTGGCCTTTATCCCCAATGCAAAACCAATCCAAGCCCAAAATCCAATCACTTTATACAGTCATACTGAGTGATTTTCTGGTTTTATCACAAATGCCATTTACTAGAGACAATAAGCAATCATCACTAGCTAAATTCAGCCCCTGCCAGGTCATCAAGGACGAGAGATGAAATTTTTGTGGCTTTGGTTACTAACTCTCAAAGTTTTATTATAAACCCCCCAAATGTGAACGCCATCGCCGGGTCAGCTGGCGGAAAGAGGCTCCGTGAAGCTCTGTTTGGAACCTTTGTGACACTTTGGGTTATGTTATACATCACAGGAGGAGGATTTGGAATTGTTAGGAGCTTTTGAGGTGGTTTTTAGTGTGTCGGGGCCACACCTCTGGAATTCTGGTACAGGACTGCATGTGTCTGGCAGAGATGTGTGGAAGGCACATGGCTGTCAGCTCTATGGCTCACGGGAGATGAAAGACGCAAGTGAACAGTCATACCGGCATCCTTTATTTCATCTCGCACAAGTGCAAACGAACAAGCGCTCTAACAAAGAACTTCCAGAGAAACGGAATCTGGGAAAAGGGATCTCAATTTTTATGGGAGAGTGGAGACGTTTTCCATTTGAAACATGCAAAACAACCCGATAAGACTCAGTAGCTCCCTGTACACATGAAAGTTATTAAAACATCCGTGTTAAAGCTTCGGCATCTGCTTTATAAGGTTCAGTGTCAATCCGAATTACTCCTTTGAAGCAGAAATGACTAATTAATACAGACATTTAATGAAGAGATAATAGGTGGCTAAAATTACAGCACTCAGCTGTTGACAGTTATGACGGCCAGCTTGTTAATTTAAACGCGAAGGTTAGGAATAACTTCATGTCGTGTTTTGATATCTGTGAGGCGTTTAGTTGTAATTAATCAACGGAGATGAGAAACGTCATTCGTTTGTATTGACGCATCTTCTGTCGGTTCTGATCGTCATTTGCGCATCGTGTGAGGTGAAATTAAAATGTGGGTATTGTTCAAGTTGTTAACATATTTCAGTAATGAAACACACTCATCAAAGCCTTTCAAACCAAAGGTCCAAGAGGAAGAAACTCATTTGAGATTCCGAACAGCGATGAGAGGGTTTGAAAAGGAAATGGAGCATACCTATCAGCTTTTGTGGGCCAGACGAGCGCGACTTTAAAGAAAATAACAGAAGATTACGACAGGAAATGCAATGTGAAGCAGAAAATCATATGAGGAGAAGAAATTAAACTTTTTTGGCTTTGGGGGTTTGGGGTACTGCAGCAGCCCACTGTGTCACTCAATTGTGAGATTTTGCGACGCAGTCAAAATATCCTACAGCCAAAATTGCCAAGATTCCTGTCTTTGTCTGGTGCCGCTCTGAAGTGCTCCTTGTGGAAGCATTTTGGTGGACCGGTCTGTAGGCTTATGACCTGGATGAGTTGGGTAGAGTGGGCTAATGCAGTGTGTGGGTGGGGCGGACCCCCGAGGGGTCACATTGTTAGTGCAGAGCACCTGCCGTTTGAATGGCTACCTTATCCCCTCAACAAATTAAAACACAATAGCCAGCAGGGGGACGACCGTATCTGTGAACTCCACCTTGTCAGTGTGACCGGATGTTTGATTGAGTTTGTAGAGGAAGCAGGAGTTCGTTTGCTCCCCAGGCAGTTACCACATACTGTAAATAACTGACAGGCTGAAAGATGGAGTGAGGGAGAGAGCAGAGGATTCGTGCAGTGTTGTTAGTGGGATTACATTGCAGGCAGGTGAGGGGATTGGAGATGAGAAAGCGTGAGGGAGAGAGAGCGACGGGGAGATTAGCACAGGAAGCTGAAAAAGGAAAATAGAGTGATGGAATAAGAGACAGAGGTTTTGCTGGGAATGGAGTAAACATGGGTGTGGAAGATTTCATCATTTTTGGTTTTGAGAGTAGATGAGGGCTGGGCTTCAAAACCAAGTGAGGTACCAACCTGAACAGCATTTCTAGACATCATGGTGTTAAAAAAACATTCTTCTAATCTGTGTTTTTGACTAATTTTCCTGTACAATCATAGTCATCCCCGAAAACAAGATAAATATAAGAAGCAAAATTGTATAAGACCATCTTGAAGGAAGCTATTACTCTCTCTCGACAAACTGTTGTTTCTCTTCTCTGAATTTTGTTAGATTTATACTATTTATTTTATTATTTATTTTTAAACTGAAACTATTGCCAGTGGGTTCAGCAAAATAAACTCAAGTCAAGATAAAGTCTCTGGAAACATATTTCAATATATTAAGCAATTTAACTTCTCTGATAAATTTGATCTTGTTTTAAGGAGGATTTAGATATTTCACTAGAAACCAAGATAAAAATACAGATCAAGACTTTTCTTGTGGTACATCTTTGCTTTCGACTAACTCAGACAGCCTTTTTGAGCATCGCTCACAACAATTCAAAACATATTTCAAAGAGAAGAAACAAAGTAAGAGGATAATGCAAGAATCCAGCATCTGTAAATCGCTTGTCCCCTCTAATATGTTTCCTATATGGCTCATATTAGTCCGCTTGATGTGCGTTTTGTGGTTCTGGGGAAATCTTTTGAAATCCAATATGCCTTTAAATCAGATTTATAAATGTTTATGTACATTATGAGAACCACACTGAGACGGGCCAATGTTAGTGTGTGAGTGTATATGTGTGCCATTATATGTCGCTGTAAATTCCTCAGCGCTCATTTTTTTGCGCGACGTCGCTCTAGTTACTTGCACCGCAGAGAGAGTCACTCCGCATCCAAAGACACGCACAATCGTTTTCCTTATATTGTATGTATTTTTAGACGTGGTCTAAAAAACGCGGTACTTTATCGGTTTCGAGCGTAAGGTATTGAGTCAAGTGGAAAAAATACGTATTTATTCTGATGCGAGGAGAACCGTTTTCCAAACAGAAATGTTTCCATGCGATCTGTCACTCTCGAGCAGTTTTTTCTCCTCTTCTCATTCGCTTTGCTTACATACAGAACACAATATCAGACAAACATGCCACTTTGAGATTCTTCAGCATTTAGCTGTCCCAGTTTTGTATAGAAAAGAAGAAACAGACCCAGATAAACAAATCAAAAGAAAAGAATTGTATTGTATACAGTTATTGTACAA
>JAZGTJ010002468.1:0-42182 GCA_036877575.1 Botia almorhae
TAAGTCATTTTACAGTGCAGTTGAGGTAAGCATTTTACCATGGGAATCAAACCCTTGGCTCTGGTGTTGCTAGCACCATGTTCTTCCTGTTGAGCTACATGAACTGTAGTGCTTTTGTTAAAGTTTTTAAACTATAACAAAACATTTGAAAGACACTTTTACTAAGTCATTTTACAGTGCAGTTGAGGTAAGCATTTTACCATGGGAATCAAACCCTTGGCTCTGGTGTTGCTAGCACCATGTTCTTCCTGTTGAGCTACATAAACTGTAGTGCTTTTGTAGACGGTGGAACAGGTGGAATTGGTTTGATCCTGATGTGTAGGGAAAATAGAGAGAATAATGTTTCTGAGAGATTTTCCGGTTCTGTATGATTTGTCTTTGTCTGCATGCTGTGATATAATAAGCAAGATGTATGGGAAACCGTGTCAGGAAGCATCACATGCTGAGTGAGTTTGATTCACATGCTGATAATCGTTAATCTTGATTATCTTGTTCATTATATGATGCCTTTTGCCCTATGCAATTTCTATACAAATACTTTCCCCTGCAGAATCGGTGGAAATGTAGAATGTTAATTTAGATCAGCATTAATATCAGATTCCTTGTCCAATTATAATAATGTTTTAATTTTAACACTGCTGCACGTGTCACCAGTCATTGGTCAGTTGCACAGCCCACCAATAAAATTAGGCCATCCAGCTGTAACGTTTACTAGCTACCAGCAGTACAGCGACCCGCTGACCTCCAGCGATTAAAATCACTGTCAGTGCAAATTAAACAAAAAATAACTGCAAAAGAACAGAGCACTTGGTAGAAATGGCTTTCATTTTCTGCATTGCATTACCCTGTTTTATGTATGGCACAGTAACAGACCAAATGGACGTATGACAACAGTGACAATACTTTAGCTAGTTTTTAGAAAAGCGTAAATGCTGAATCATCGAACGTCCAATCAGGTTACGCGAATTAAATCACTAAATCAGACGCATTTGCTCCCTTGTACCAAGATATGAAAACCTGGGCTGTACATTTAGTTGTTACCAAGTGGACTGTAATCATTACAAATATATTTGCTTTGCAATTAATCATGAGGGTACGAGAACATGCATAGTGGTTATGATGCTACTGAATAAACAGACCATTTATATTCTGAATGGATGGTGCTGCCTTTAATCTGAAGTGTAGTAATATTTTTGCAAGTACCAATTTATTTCAAAAGCCAAATGTGCCAAGCCAGTGGCTATATAAGAGGTAGGGGTGATGAATGTCAGCATCAGCTCTACACAGAAGAAGATTATATTTGTTGCAGAAACCATTCAAAGAGTCTCCAGTGTCCGTGAATAATAGGTGTGATTCGATCAGCCCAGTCATAATCTCATAATAAACACTCAGAAATGATTATAAATTCTGTCAGTTAATATGAAAAGAATATATTATCTAAAGTACAATATCATAATC
The DNA here is from genome assembly GCA_036877575.1 of Botia almorhae. Taxonomy (NCBI): domain Eukaryota; kingdom Metazoa; phylum Chordata; class Actinopteri; order Cypriniformes; family Botiidae; genus Botia; species Botia almorhae. The sequence goes on from JAZGTJ010002468.1 coordinate 1,459, forward strand.
CATCTTCGAAGGTCTTGCTAGCAGTGCAATACAAACTTTTTGTAATTAGGGCACATCAAAGCAGCTTTGCATGGCATAGCTTGGCATGTACTTGTTTTCTTCTCCTCCCAGCCAAAATGCTACAAAACCATTTCCAGCAATTCGTTTGGGATTTTTAACTAATGGCACTGTGATACTTTAAACACACTTTAGTGGTCGCACATCACCGCACAGTGTAATTTTTCCACTTTGGGATGTCGGCACCTGGTTGTTAACCATGGTAAAAAAAGCACGGAGCGCCACCCTCGGAGTGGGCTGAATATATAATTGACGTGTCTGATCTGACTAATAAGATCCCCAGTGAACTCATCAAAAAACAAGAGAGATAATTAGACTGTTTCTTTTTTTAATCAAAATTAATAATCAGGGTTATTACCTCTGCTGCCTCTGCTGCTCTGGTTGAGTTCAGCCCACGTAGCGGAACTGCCTCTAATTGGCACAATCGAGGTTTTGGGTTCATTTTTCTTATTCACCATATCATTGTTTAAAAACTCGATGCAATGTTATAGTAACAAGATAAATAACATGGTGAGGTGGTTTACGGTGAGGCGCATGAACATGTGAAATGACGGTAACACCCTTCAATAGTTTATTAGTTTTTAAGATCAAATGCTAACATTGGCATGACATTGATGGTTCTTTCAATTATAAAGTTAAAAATAAAATAATAGGGTTTACAAAAGGCAAGCTGTAAGCTATTGACTACAACTTAAAGGAATACTTTAGCCAAACATGTTACTCACATTTTAAACATGTAGGATTGTCTTTCTTTTCAGAAGGGGAATTTTGGTAAATTTCTGGCCACTCCATATAATGAATATATTCATAAATGAGAACTGGGGACATCAAGGTCACACAGTGTCTTCTGAAATCATATGATAACTTTATTTAATGAACAGACTGATGTTTTCAGATTTTGTGTTACACATGACATAAGGAGAAGTAAAAAATGACTCTTTTTGGCTAAACTCTTATGTTCTGAATGAATATTATATATTTTTTCCATTCTAATGTCAAACTTCAGAGAAACACTGGAAGATTCTTTCTCTGTAATATTTTAAGGGACTCTACTGGTATATTAGATATTAAAATAGAATCTCATTTGTGGAGGTTGCAGTTCTCTGGTGACTTGAGGCGCTTGTGCAGGGAAAAGGCATTATGACTTTTAAATATGTGCATTGCGCGCTACAGAGGAGAAATCTAGAAACATGATTCACTAAACCTTTGCCTCCAAACGGTTTTGAATTGTCCACCCCATTTCCACAGCACAGAAGCTAATTTATTACATATTGCTTCAAAAACATTATGAAATCAGTCCAAAACAATGCAATTAAATCTAAGCTAAGTTAATTTCACAATGGGGAATAAATACAGAAAAGAAAAACACACTACTACAAATATAACTGAAAGTGTGAACAAACGCTTTCACGCAGCTGGTGATACAGTGTGGATTTTGGCCTGATGAAAATGTGACCATATTAAAATTTCAGTGATCTAATTAGGCACCAGCATGCAGTAGCCAGCATGTGGCATAAATAACTTTCTGTGAACTTTCTGAAAAAGTTTTAAATACACTTGAAAATGCTTTGTTGGAGTTTATCAGATGGTATTTAATGAATGTTATTGAGGATTAAATTATACATAGACATAAATACCCCAATCCCGCTCAATAAAATATGTATAAATAATAATGTTGCTTTACCCAGAATTTTCAGGAGCTTTAGCAAATTGTAATTGCTCAGTTTTGATACCTACAAGTTTTTAGTTCATAAAGATTTACCAAATACACATAAAAGTTCAGTGAAGACATTCAATGGAATTCTTTTAAATTTAATTGATTTTGGATTCCTGACATCCAGTTGCTTTCAGTGCCATAAACCGACTCTATACATAAATGTCTCCCACATTAAAGCTGACTGATGCAATTAGAGCCAGGAGGGGAAACTGGCATTTTGTTGAAGTTCTGTAAGCTTGCTTACATTAATTATTAGCATAATTTCTGCACTCTTAAACCAGACATGCTTTATGAGACGATCCCCAGTGACTTTTTCCAAAGGAAAAGTATAAAAATTCATATAATGAGTAGCTCATAACTAAGTAAGTTGAATTTAAGACATTTCTGTTTCATAACTCATAAAGTAGAGAAATTACAGCTTTAGGCTATTCAGTGATGTTTGTAGAATACACTGAGCGGCAAAGCAGGTGATCTGGAGAATAAAAAGATGTTGTAAACCTTTGCTGATGTGATGAAATCAAAACTTCGAAGACACTGTCTGTTTGTGTTACACCCCTGGCAAACGAGACAGTCTAGCTTAAGTAAGCTTTTGTGGTCATAGAACACAACTGCAGACGTCTTTCTACAATGAATTATTGCAACATTAGGGCCGATTGTGCAAACAATGCATACTTCAAAAATCCAATTAACCAAAGCAAACTTTCACAGTCATTAGTAATACCTAATGCCTCCGCTTTAATGCTGATGAGCAAACAGGAGAGAATGCCAGGAGCATACAGGGAAAAGGCAGAGTTTGTCAAACATGTGCGCTACCAATACGAAAGACTAGAGGCTTGCTTAAGGCCTTTGATATATACAAAACTCAAGAGTATCTGCCTTGAACTACCTCTCACTAAGGAAAGGGAAATGTTTTAGGTGTATTCGTGTCTCTGTTTCCCATGATGACATCGTTTAAGGTAAATGTTAAGTAAAACTATATCATGCATGTGGTCCCAGACCCTTGCATGAAAATAAGCAAACAACACAGGTGACACACATTTGTCATCTTGTGTGGTGCCTCTGGGCCAGTATAGTTAACAGCTTCTTAATGTGGTTAATGGCTCATTTAAAAAAGTTACATATTTGGAAGAGGTTTGACCATAATAAGAACACGCCAGTAGGCGGTACAAAACGTTTTCTGTCCTGCGCCGAAATAAATTGCACTTCATTTATGCTGTTTTGATTACACGTTTCTTTTTAAATTAGACCCATTGAATCTATCAGAAGTCATTTTGAGCTGTTTTGAATGTTTTGTTTGCATATATTTAAGAAATAATCACAGGCCATTATCAAAGTGTTGTGCATGATGAAATAACAAACACTGTGGCTGCCGGGTTCCTGAACATATAACCAGAGCTCACATTTGTACTGACGTCCCCATGCTTTTCAACTGGCATACGTTTGGTGTAATTTGATTACTGGCCGCAGTTTCAATTTCATTTCTCCTTCTAACTGGATTCTCTCAAGACTGGAATATCTGAAGGACCTCTCCAACAAGAACAACTTCAAATTGTATCACTGTCCCCCAAAACACTTGATATTCTATACTGGAGATAACAGCATTTGTTTGCTAGCTTTCTCCATCGAGCTGAGCTGTACTCTTACCCATAATGCCTACGTGTCTTTGCAGCCCAGCTGTACCTATTCAAGCGACTGATAATAGCCAGAGAGGGAAATTTACCCTTCACGATCGCTCCTTAATCTTTGCTTTGTTTCATTTCAGAACATGCACAACATGCCAACAAGCTAGAATTTGCTTTAATTAGTTTAAATACATGTTTTGTCTGGGAACAATAGGTCCTGGCATATTTGCATGACAGTGCCTTCTGCAGCCCAATTACGCTGGTAATGTATCTACTATGGCATTTTCCTCATGAGGAGTGTTGTGTCAATCATTTTTGTTCATAAAAGTTATTCAGCAGTGTGATTAACCCTTGTGACTTTATGTTGTGTTTGCATTGACCCCATGGGAATCAAATCCCAATTCATTTAGATGACAAATGGTTGGAGCTCTTTTGTTTGGTTTAGATGGAGGTAAGCATTAGCGGATTGCAAGGCTGCTGAGCTCTGCTGAGGAATAGGATTAAAAGAAAACGCTTAAGATAATATTGCTTCCTTTGGACTTGCATTGTTAGGGCTTAATAGGACGTGGTGCAGCACTGATGCAAATGAGGGCTCAATCATTTTCTGGTTGCCACAGTAACCTAAAGGGACATTCAGAATTAGCAAACGTGGTGACAAAACTCAACTTGAGCCTGAATGGATTGCAAAACCTTTTAAATCTTGGCATTGAAGCTGGAGTGTGCAATTTATGCGCCACTAGAGTCATCAAATGGAGTTTTAACAATGTTTGTTTTCGGGCAGATTTCCTAAAATCTATATGCATCCACTATATGCCATTGGTTAAAAAAAGCAAGATAGCCCTTTACCAAACTCATGCTATTGGTTGAGTCAGCGTTGTCATGTTGGACTTGTTGCATTAGTACAGTAACATTTTTTGGTGAAATCAACTTAACTTATTTGATGTTTGCATATTAAGCTTGGATGGGGAAAGAACAAAATTTAAAAAATAACTGCACACTGCAGCTTTAAGCCTAATATGACTGTGTTGCATCTCAATATAAAAATAGTAAGAAACAAGTTTAAAAATATTGACAGGCAAAATTAAGTTTAGGGAAAATTAAATATGTCTGCGTTCTGCCTCCCGCACGCTCAAAGCTTTTCCTAAACATATTAGTCTGGAGCATGGTTGCAGAACCCAGATTTAAAAACCCATTTCCTATTGTATACCCGACATATGGACTTCTGTCACATGCACTCTGGTAATATACATAACAGATTACAGTCTGTACCATGATAAAGTCTGTCATTAGATGGGCAAAATCTTATTACTTTTTTTTAAACAAAACCCCTCCACATACTCATACAGCATTTGAATTTACGACAGGATGATGGATCACAGCGATCGCTGACCTTTTATTTGAGGGACTCCTCTGCTATTTCCATATACTTAAACCTTAAGAAAATTCATCAGAGCTGCAGTGAAGCAGGTCACTTACACAGGGAAGGACAGAACCTACATGAATATGAATTATTGGGCATGTACAGTATATAGTGGTGTAGATACATGGATGGATAGATGGATAGACAGCTTCTATTGAGGCACACAAAATGCTTTTTAGATCATTTTTAATGCAAGTTTTACATGCTGACATTAAAGCAAAAAACATTTAACATAAATTTGCTGCTAATGCTTTAGTGTGTAAGGAATAATTTTTGTTATTAAGTTACAAAAAAGTTCATTACAGAAGCATTTCCACTGGTGACCTCAGACATTTGGAGCATGTGTATGTTTACTCAGAAGGCTTTAGTGACAGTGGCATGTTGATGAAACTGGAGTTTGTTCCTGTCATTTTACTCGAAAGATTTGAATTATTCAGGTTACCTTCCATAATCCTTCTGACAGCACTAAAAGTCCCCTTTAGCTATTTACTCACAATGGAGTTCAGTCACCCATGGCTTCAATGCTTAAGTAAACTTATTAAAAGTGTAGGTGACTTTTACTGTGTACAGAGCTGCAGTTCTTTATGAAGGTGTTCGGAATCTGTCATACTAAGTAGAGGACCAAAATAGACGCCTTTGGTTTTTGGTGTTTGTGGCCAATGTTTATTGTGACGAGTTTAGAAGAGTAAGGGGTGAATTTGTGACACTTTTGCAAGTTGCATGCACTAACCACATGCGACATTAAATGGGTGCTAAATATGCTGAAATAGTGCTAAATGCAGTGAAATTGCACTTCTGCAACTGTACATAAACTGTCATTATCAATCTCAGTGAACGTTGTGCAATTACAACCTGCATAAACCAGATTTTTTTTAAAAGATTTATTTTTTCATTGATTAGGGGAGTTGTTGATCAAATAACAGAGATGACTCTTCTATCCAGGCCTATTTCTGGATACATACATAGTCCCCTGCAGTTTTATTGACTGTGGTAGTCTAGAAAGCTGAATCTTCCACAATCTAAAGCTCAGAACTGGCCTGCAAGATGTGGAATTCAACTCAGGCATTCAGCACTAATTATGTGGGCGTATTTGGGGCGTTATCTGATTTGCATGATTCCTCTAGTGACCTCAGTGGGTGCAAAAACAAGCAAACAAGGTGTGAAAATAAATTCTTAATCCATTTGCAATCATTTTCTGTGAATTCCTTCCCCAGTCTATACTAGAGCAGAGAACATATGTAAATCCAAAACTGAAACCAAACAGCATGATAGAAGCATATAAAAATATAGAACGGATTGCAAAACTAATTGAATGCAAAATTGACAAAAAAAGGACTATTTTACATAATGTAAAATCCAATCGCCCATGTGAGGTGAAAAAGTATGTCAATATGTTGAGAAATAAGGGCAAAATGCGAACTTGAGTTCACAGTCAATCATAAAGCGGTAACGCAAATGTCACACACCAGCCCACCTACAGTAAACCTGCTTCCTGCTTCAACTCCACACATTTCCCTCACTGTCACCCAAACAGATGAGAGCAGGTCAAGCAAAACCTGGTTTTTGAAAAGAGGTTCAGTACTGCCACACAGACACACCCTGATGGAGAGCGTTACACATCTAACCACAGATCCTTGGCCATATTGCTGTGGAAATGTGGCTCATTCATTGCGCCTGTGATTAAGGTCAATGCTGTCAACTGATCGCATCAGCCAGGAGAAGCTGCCGTGGCTAGTTGTTAAGCTGCAGCTGATTGGCTCTGGCACGGGAGACTGTAAAACCTGAGCAGGATATGTTAGTCATCCTCAAATGTGCCAGCTGCCTCACAGGACAGGATTGGACAGAGGGTGATCATTGGCCGGGCGTGCCTGAAAGTGATGACACGTGTTTGCAACTGTAGCTTAGTTCATTTCTTTAGTAACACATCCCCAAACTTCTCAGGAAGTTTACACATTCAAAACCGACTCAAGATCTTCATGCATGTCCATTGTAACTGTGTTACTGCAAACATTATTTTGCTCTTTTTAAAAAGGTTACAATAACAAACATCAGGCCTTGATATATTGTAATATATTTTACAAAGTTTAAACCCAAGCTAAAGAAAACCACACATACAGTGTGTGCATGTGAGTGTTGGGGTTTATATGTGGGTGCAAATGTTTAGTTTTAAGTTTTTTTCTGCAGTGCATGACATTCATAGAGCCATTAATAGGTTGTGATGTCTATACATATACATTATATATGTTTATATGTATATATATGTGTATATAATACATAACAGTCTTCCTTCATTCCATGTTTACCTTTTCCAAGAACTGGAAAGAGATCCACTGGTGTGGCTATTGTATAAAACTCTGAGTTCCTTCTTTTAAATTACCCTGTTTGCAGTATTGGCAGTGATACATTGTGCATGTGTGCCTTCCATATTGAATAAAGTATTTAGAACAGATTTAGTGATATGCTGTGTTAAGATAATAGATTTACAAAGCATTCCATTTGAGATTTAGTATAATCCTTTCCTCTTGATTTTATATGAATGTTGGCGTCTGCAGGATCTACTGCTGCCCACTCATTGAAACAGTATAAAGACTGTACTTAGCTGTACTTTGAATTTAAATATATATCTACAATTAACTTGAATAAAATACACCACACGTAAACAATGAATTGCATTTGTAAATGTACCTTGCAAATATAATTCCAGAAATAGCAGTCAGTTTGGTATTTTTTATTGTTACATTGCCTATTGTTACATTGCCTAGACTAGAATATTGTTAAGCGATCTAAACTGATCAAGCGAACTGGCAATGGACAATTCAACATCATATTCACATTATCTTCAACATTGCCGCTATTTTGAAACACTTTTCTGTTCCATTACCCTCTTTTTGTTGAAGTCATTTCCTAAATCAGATCAGCACGGTACACGCTCCACAGCGCTATATATTCTACCAGTGAATTTTGGAATTTTGCTGACAATGTAACAGCTCGACAGGTCTGATTAGCCTTGTCAGATTATCCAAGTTAACAGACACTGTCTCTACACGGTTTAATGGGCTACACCAATACAATTCACTTTGTGTTTCTCAGCACAGCTGGGGAACAAACACAGAGATAGGCCGTTTATCTGGCAAAAATGAAAATCCGCTGCAGAGAGTCTTATTGCAAAGGTGCTTTGTTTTTCTCATCTGAAACTCCAAAAAATAATTTAGGAACATGAATGGTAAAATAAAGTATCAACACAACGTCTTGCTATTTCATATTTCATGTTTGGCTCTTTTGATTGATGTCTTATTGAAACTAGCATAGCCCAACCTGTTTACAACTTAACCTGGCTGTTTACAAGCCACATTCAATTTAAGAAGTCTTAAAGTCTCTCAGTTTCAAAAAGCTGTCAGCTGGAGGGAAGATAAATTTCATTTGCTGTATACCATTATACCAACATTAAGTTGGTGCATTTCACATAAAAGGGGCCATTCAGAAAGGGCAGAATCTGCCTTTTTTAACTGTTGGTGTATCTAAAAGTGCAGTAGATAACTTTGTTAAAATATTTTTGTAGCTTTAAAACGTTTCATGACCTGTGCATTTTCTACCATTGGAAGGGCTGCATCTAGCTGTTTTAAATGTGTAAACGCCCCCATAAAATGTTGTTTCGCTAAGTATTCTGCACAAAATGGTGACACAAGACATAGTATATGCTGTTGAGAATATACTGGTTAGGAACAGTCAATTGGCACAATGACTTTATATGCCAAAATACGACGGTGAGGTACTGCTGGCGAACAACATAATTAAACAAAAGTAGTTAAATGTCAGGCATTTTTAGTTGAGCTGAAGTATTGATTAGCTCCCCAAGCTAACTCTCACAACCTGCTTGAGATCACTCACTGTCGTGTTAACTTTCCAAAGTGAACGATTTTTTAACAGAATTAAAAAAAAAAACTATGTTGTTTAAAAACTCTTTATATGTACATACAAGGGCAATTATTATTATTTTATTTAAATTACAGAATTTGCTTTCAGTATCTTTAGAATACTACAACACTGTAACTAACACTAGGTTCAGAACTCCAGCAGTACTGTACATGACATAACTGGTCTGGTATTGTTAGCATGTTTGAGGGAGCACAGCAGTGTTAATGTACGAATTTGCCTGCTGAAAATCCAGCAATCACTTCATAATTAGAACTGCTGAAAGAACCTTGGGTTCTGAAAAAAGCGTTCCACCAATGTCACCTTGGGCCCACATCTGTCAAACCATATGCTGTACCTGTATGTGTTTTTTGCTAAGGCCATCCAGACAGCATTGGTGCCTCTTCATTTCTTTTCGATCTTTACGATCTTTCTGATGAAGTGACAGTTACCTAAAAGGATTTTTCACCTGAAGCTTGGCCTCCCATAGCCGTAAGGAGCGCTGTCTTTGAAATATGAGCGCAATTATTTTTTCAACTCCCAAACTCCTGTGAAAACAACTACATCAGTGAAAACATACATCGCACCAGATAAATATAAAGAATGTAACCTTGGGTTTAATTTATTGAAGATTCCTTGTTGTAGATACAAGAGCTAACAACAAAGATACTTCCAGAAATTCATTCTACATAAAAGTGTATTTCTGTATGTGAGTGATTTTTAGCACACTAGCATCATGTGGGTAAAATACTCTCATATTAATTGTTGTGTTTCAACCAGTAGAAACCTGCACCAGCCAAGTAATTTGTATCATGGTGTGTTTGATGTTCATTAAATGGATTAGTGGAGTGGGTAGTCAACAGCCTCTCAAATCAGACCAAATTATTACTGTTATTATCAGCTCCTCTTGGCAGAATTAAATTTGTTCACCACTGTTTACCTTTCATAATAATAAATGACCTGCTCTTTTATCCACTACTCATGTAAAATGAACTGAAGGCTGATGTACACAATGTGAACTCAGGAACTTGGTTTATTACCTTTGCTAGTTGAATGGGGAATAGCACACAACAGTGTTTGCTAACTGCTGTCTGTACATATCTCTTACCAGCACAGTTCATTTTGAAGATCATACCTTAAAAAATCTACATAAGATATTAAGAGTCTACTATGTGCTAGCAGTTTTCTGTTGGCTCTAGCAGAGGAAAATGTTGCTGCCCAGAGCTTGTTTTTTCACAGTTTATCAAAATTAATTAATAAATTAAACATTAAATAATTTATAAACAGTTTTACTTTTTAAGACCACGTCAAATTAAAATTACTGAAGAAATGTTTTTCGAACATAATCTTGTTACATATAACAGTTAAAGGTGACATGCACAATTTTATTCAGTAAGTTAGACTAAATATAGATAATATAGCAGTTTAATTTATAAAATGTCATGTTTGGGTCCTGTTACAGATAAATTATTACTATTTGGATGCCAATGTGATCCTGTTATTAATAAAAACATTATACATTTCATGCCTTTGTACAGCATTCACCATTCTTACACTTTTTATTTATTGCAGGTCAATAAATATTATGTATTCCTTTGGTGGTCAATCTCCCTTTTCCCCAAAAATATTAATGTGAGCATTTTTAGGAAATATTGCTTGATTCATGTTGTAACTTATGTCCTCAGGCTTCGAGATATTTAATATTTGAGTATGAGCTCTTCTGAAATTACAGGAGTCTTCTCAGGAGAAAAGTCTGAGAAGCAGGAGACTCAAGCGAAAGCATCTACTCTTCATTTAATGCCATTGTTGTCAAGGAGAATCAATGGAGATGCTTAATATATCTCATTTGAGACTTATTTGATTCGTTCTGGATGGTATCTCTCAACATCAACATTCATTTTATTGTACCCTGTTCCTCATTGGGAAATTTTCATTTGTCGCAGGCGTAAATTCATTCTGAAAGTCTATGTGTAGAAGGCGTTAGAAAATTATTAAATTGTGAAATGAAAATCAACATCCTGTGCGTAAGGAATTTATAGCATTCTGGCCTATAAATGTCATTGATGAGTCATATGAAGTCAAGTCTTCAAAGCAGAGCCTTAGATTTTAGCCTTTCACTTCTTATGTAAGCGAAGCTCTTTTATAATTACAAAGGGAGGCATGGCACAGACTGTGGGAGAGCACGTCAATACCGGGACCACATATCCATTTGTTTATCTGCAAGATCTTTCTCGCCTTGGTTTAGATCGATTCGTTTTGTGGAGAGCCATAAAGACATTCTTGAGTGGCAAGTATCATGGGGGAACAAAATCTATTGGGGTACTTCGCTCAATTTTTAATCATTTTTTGTTGTTATTGAAAATTTGGCTTCTTACACTGTGTTGGAATACCTGAGACCTGTCTAAAGCACTTATACATTGTTGCTCTTATAGTTGTCCTCATTTGTAAGTCGCTTTGGATAAAAGCGTCAGCAAAATGACTAAATGTAAATTTAATCCTACAGTTGTGGCATGAAAAATTACTTTTTTTGTTTTTTTGCAAAGTAACAAAAATACAAAATATATTTCATGTTACTTTTGTTACTCTACATAACAAAAGGTCCCTTAATATCTCAAACACTCAGGGGCCTCACGCGCCCTGTTTTACTATTCCTCCAGGCCCCCCTACAGATCTCTGTCAGGGCCCTCCTGATGTTCATCATTACCCTCCACTGAAAACACTAACATAGATTGATTACAGGTGACAGTCAAATTAATTGCTAAAATCATTTTTTCCATAACATTTCGAAGTCATTTTTACTCACTAATACATGCATCCCAATATTCCTTTAGCTCAACAGACCTGTAGTTCCCTTTCAGTCAGTCATGTTCGACGTTACGTCAGTCTGTTGAGCTAACGTTTCCATTCCCTCCTTCAGGGAACGGGGGTTACATATGTAACCAGGACGATGTTTACTTCTCTGTAGCTCATCATCTCATAATCAAATCATACATGTAGAAATTCCTACAGTACGTGTGAGATTAGCAGTTTATGTAATAGAATGGTAAATATCTGCCTGAAAAAAAAGGCTGTTCATTGCCTTGACTTTGAACAACACAATTTAAACAATTAATTTAGTTTGTAGCTGCTGGTGATGACCTTGCTTTTGCCACTTATGCTTAAAAAAAGTAGTTTCTCTCGTCTCATTCCACCTTTTAAAGAGACTGGTGTTATTACACCGACAGCCAATGTTCATTATGGTCTCCCAGGTTTGTTCATTACTGCAACAAGCAGATGAGGCCATCAAGGGCAAACTGCTTCTATAAATTGTATACTACCTTCCCAAATGTAAAATGATTTTAAAATCACTCTTCTTGTATCCCAGCCTAATGTGGATAGACATCTAGCCATTACAAAGTCTAAACACTGTGGCTCTGTAGTGTTATCAAAACTTTGTTGTTTTATTTGTGCCATGCCCAGCCTGACATAGCACCATTGGCTCAACCAATGACATGAGTCCTGGCATGGGGCTGGGCTACCTGTTTGTCTGACCAATATAAAAGGAGTGTTTGAGAGAAAAATTCGTTTTTTTGGCGATTCAGTTTGGTGCATCTAGTGGTGCGGAAAATACAAACCTCACCTTTCATGACAGCACAGCTTTGCTTTTGCAAGTATCTTAACCTGAGGCCAAACAGGACGTCAAAAAGTATTTATTACCATTAAACCCAACTGAGAGCTGGCATTGTTTCAACTCCTGAGTCTCAGTGTCAGTCTGCCATTTTGTTCCAATCTGACCTACAAAACCAAAAACCTACACAGACATCCTATTTTTAGCCTGGCATGTATATACACATACTGGAAGGAGATTGACTGCCACCGGTGCCTCCATCCAAACAGGTCACCGTCTGTTGGGTGACTTGACAGGTATTGCTTAGCCAAACACCTATAGATAGAACGCAAGGGCACCTTTCAGAAAGACTCTCTGATGGACGAAGTGCAGAAGACAGAAGTGACACTCAGCATGACTCAATTAATCTTTTAGCCGGTATGGCCTCCGTCCAGTTCACGTCAGACAGGGATCGATTTTGAGACTTAGAATTACTGAATGGTTTTTTCCATTCTGCTAATGATTTAAATAGCAGATATCCTGAAACGAATAAACTATAAACAGTTAAAAGAATATTTTTTTGAGAGAAAAAAAATTTACTTTCACTCCATGTCAACCTAGATATGATCACTCACTCAACATGATCACTCATTTGTGGTACACGGAAACCTCTTTTTGGTCCGGTAAGCTCCTCCATTGGGAATTTATGGCTATAGTCGCTGTGTGTGGATGCACAGAACTGACCGGTTTCTTTGACAAAGCATTAACATAAAGCCATGACTGCCTTAACCCATTCTTTTAATCTTATAATGCAAGATGCTACAGTGTCTAAATCTGAAAGACATAAGACTCATAACCAACACACCTGCGGGCTGTATGATACATCTAATGGACAGACCACAAACTACTTGGCATGAAATTGAGACACAGAGGAGCCCAAACCTGTTGTTGTTTGGCTATTAATGAAATAAAAAAATTAAAGTTTAGCTTGAGACATTTAAACTAATTTAAATGCTAATAAAATTAAACTGCTATTAATTGACGCAGAAAAGTAGTGCTTTGTGTTCGAATAAAAATAACAGTAAGATGCATTTTTTATTTGTAGACAGAAATAAATTCTATATAAAAAGTCACACTTTTTGAACAGAATTTAAAATTTATATTTATATTTATGTTTATATATATATATATATATATATATATATATATACACACACATATTTATATTTAATTTTCTGTGCAGTCATTCACAAACCACTGTGCCTTTTTCCATGCCAGATAATGTGTTATCCGATGATCGTTTGATTACTTGCATACTGTAATGTTGTGGTTGACTAATATTACAATAATGCTCTTGACCATATATAACTTAGGCCTCCACATAGCCTTGCTTTTTGCTTCCTATGTCTGTATGTTCATGCATATATGCAAGGAAGAATAGAAAGGAGGGAGGGAAAAAGTGTTGATTAATTTACTTCTCCTGAAACAATCTAAATGCAAATTGGACCTCTCTATCTGTATGTTCCAGGACGTAATGAGGTTTGAATTCAAATGACCTGCTTGCGTTTCATTCCACTTTAAGAGGCAAGTTAAAATTTAAGGAAGAAAGAGTTCGGCATAAACAAAGTGAAATTATGGCTGTAATAGTCAGTTGTAGTTTTCTGAGTTCTATCACATCAGAGTTCAAATCTCATCAGGCTCTTCAAAATGGACTGTGGTTTATGTGTTACTTCATCGTTTTTTAAAAATACATATATCTGTTTCTATCACTTCAATCATGAAACCAGCGTTCAAGGCCAAATAAATGCTTAAAATCATGACCCTTAACCTCGTACACCCACATGAGTGTGCAGTGATATATCAGATATCATGCCCTATTATTACTTTCAAAACCAGTTAGTGAGTTTCCACAGGGTCAGATCTTTCTCTCTAGACCATAAGTTCATTATAACTTACGATCAAATAAACTGCAGGACCGACCCACACAATTTCTCATAGCAAAGGTGGGTGTGAACGATCACTCTCAATGTTGCTCTGAGAGTACAAATGGTGCTCTACACCTGCAGATAGATGTGTGCTCTGACATCACTGCTGGGTCACTGCTTGCAAGACTGAGTGAATATCTTACCTTACCATGTTTAGTGAGGGCCAAACTTTCAAAATAATACTAATAAAAATAAATGTTAGTCAAACTGCTGACACACGCTGACAGATACTGAGGCTTAAAAAGAAAATGACATTTCTGCATTTAAAGGGGTCATATCTTGAAAAATCATTTTTACTTTCATCTTTTCAAAAACAACTTGTAAGCCTATTATAAGTTTTGCAACTTCCTAAAAGTTTTGAGAATATTGAGAATATTCCGCAAAAACAGCTTGTTCTGAACTTCTACAACTTTCTGACTGACTAATACATTAACAAATGGTTACCTACATTCACTTGTCAACTACTGTATGTCTATTCAGTGCTCAGCTACTTGGCCCAACGCATCTCAGTGAAGTTATCACAAGTAGAATAGATACTATTATTCATAGTTGCCTGAAGAAGAAAATGGATGAATGAAAACAAAGGATGAATTAAAATAGAAGAACCTCAAACCAAAATTGTGAAAATGTAATTATGTAACCCATGAATAATATGGTGAAAATAGAGCTTATTTTCTATCAATGTACAGATATGCAGTTTTTAAAATACATTTTTGGTATATGTATAATTAAGTGACCACATCTTAATCGATATTGACTTGCACAAACCCAGTTGTTTTAACAGATTTTCCCTATAGCAGTCAGAGATAATCAGCAATTGAGGCAAAGTGCGAACATGCTATATGACTGATGATGCTCAGGCAGTTTGAAACTCAGTTTTGTTTACCAAAGATTAAAGAACCAGTCTTCACTGTTGATTACCATTTGAACCGTCATAAAGGAATAAATATACGTTGTAAACTTGTTTCTGAAATCTCAAAGTCTTTACCAGTCTCAATCAATTCAGGTAATACCCACCAATAACAACCATTATGCCTATAACATTTCTCTCCAACTGAAATACACTAGACAATTTCCAGCTGCAGATAACAGCATATAGGTGTGCTGACCCACTTAGATACATATCAGAGCGAAAATGCCTCTGGTGATCCAAGTCTCATTATTTGTCTGGCTGTGAATCCTCTTCTTGCGGTCGATATTGGCCTTTTATGGCCATCATCTCAAAATTTAAACGTCAAATTGCAAACAACCGGCACAGCGATGCAGTCCAACAGGTCACATCAACAAAAGAGACTTGACAACAAACAAGACACTTCACAAATACATAAGTGGGGAGAGTTCTTTATAATAGCAAAATTATAAAGTAGCATTTTGATCCCTAGGTGGCATGCGGCGGCTCAGTTGTCATTATTTGCTGAAATATAGATAGGACCCCCCATAGGTTATAATTCATTCCCTGGAGTAATGTTAACTTAAAAGAGCACATAATGAGAGTTAGGGTGCTTTCACACTAGAGCATTTGGCATGGGACCTGTTTGGAGTCCGTTCAGCTTCAAAGTTGGGTTGGTGCGAGAGTCGTTTTCCAAACTCAGGATGAGGGCATCCAGGTTTGTTGAAATGGTTGTTATATAAGTTGTTATATCCATTCAGACTTATTGTTGTTGCAATAAGTGTGAATTGAATCTGGATTAACTAGCCTTTCCCGTAGCTCTTTACTTTCCTGTAACTGGTATAGCATGGCACTAGCAACAGCATGGTCATGGGGTCGATTGCGAGGGAATGGTTGTACTGACAAAATGAAAAGCCTGTATGTGCTGTAAGTCATTTTGATTTTAAGCGTCTGCAAAATATATACATATAAATGAAGCTCTGCATGATGTATAATTTGCCTAAATAAAAATGCATTTGCCATTGTTACTTGTCTCTGTTAAAATGGCCTTTGGCGAGAAGCTTGCCGTTTTTGGCATGTCTTGCGATGTATTTTCAGAAAACAGACACAGGTGTCATTCTGTGCATGTTAAGTTGTTGTAGTAAGAAAAAAATTGAATAAAAACATAAATTGATAAAAACTGGCATCCTGTTGCTACAAGTCATTACCTAGCTACAGTGGTAAACAGCAGCTGCTAGTACTCAAGTGTGCACTTACACTGATGACACAAGCTCACCGCAGTTCAGAAACAAATATATAGTAAGAAAAGAGAAATGTGGCCGTGTGGGGTGGCTTCAAGCTTGGGTTATGTCAAGCCAAGTGCAAAAACACCATTACGTGCTAACTCGGGCACAGAACAGGTAAACTAGCAACATTTAGTGTAGAAAAATCACAGCACAGACATAGAGAAAGCTGCCTGAGTTCTTTCTATGCTTGTGAACTGTGTATAAAAATGATCATGACAGATACGCCATATTTCGCTCCACACATGCCCTGAGGTAGTTTTCACAACTCTCCTCGCTAGTTAAAATATTCTGTGCGCAAGAGAGCCAAGATTGAGAGTGAGCTGCTTCTTTTTATCTCTGTCAATCAAACTCATTCGGTTCATTCTGTCCCCGTCAATAAAACCAGCTGTCACACATTGATTGGGTTGTATCTGACAGCATAGGATGCTAGCCGGCACAACTTGCTTCTCAGTAATATCCGTGCATTTGTGATAATTCAAAAACTGTAATTAGCAAGTCCAGCGAAAGGCAGATAAAGGCAAAACCGCATGCCAATCCATCTACACTCAGTATGGCATCATACATGAAAGTTTCTCAACACATTACAAATTGTTTCTGAGTGAAAGGCAACAGCATCTAGGGCATTGTGGGTAATGCGGGCCATGGTCTGCATGAAATGGGTAGCAACATTTCAGATTAGCAGTAAAAAGTGATAAGTATATAATGGCTCCTTTCAAAACAAAACTTGACAAGGGTTCTCACAAAAAGGCCTTTGTGTTTTGCTTTTGTGTAATTAGCCTAATTGGACCCATAACTTGCTGTCATGAGTTTTTGTATCGTTCTTTGGAGGTTTGGTACCATAAGGTTTGGGGTCTGAAAACAACAAACACTGCTGTTAAAGGACTAAGCATCCAGAGCTTGATAAATTAGCTTGTCCATTGTTCCTACAGACATAACCTGAGGTTTCAAAGTGAGTGTGCTTTGGGCAAAGCTTTCCTCTAAATGACAGTCAGAGGAGATGCTGTCTTGTTGCATGATATTGCATCATACAGTACTGTACGTAACAGATGACATAACGATTCTGAGTTGATGCATTCATGCAATTTGCTTTCACTTTAATTGTTCACTTAAGTGCAATGCATGATGAGGTTGCATGATTAATTATTTAATGCCGACAATATTCATGTAAATGTAGCTAATTGCATGTATACAGAATAAAACCTGAATTGATATAATCTGATAGGGGATTCATTAAGATCGAATTGTGTTCGCTGATAACATTGTTTATTTGCATGTACCGCATGCCATGATTTAGCATCAGATTCACTAAAACAAAATGCTAATCAGATAATAGCTCCAATATGCTAACTAAATGAATGCTAAATGTACTGTGCCAATTGCTTATCTTGTAGCCTAGTTCTGAGTGCTATAAGCTTTGGAGGATGCAGCAGACTATCCCATCTCGCATACTATCCTGTATAGCACCATGTCACCACCGCATGTCACTAAATAAAAGTGCACCTACATTGTGCATCTGCCTTGTTATAGCCTGGTCTCCATCATCTGATCATCACCTAATAAATTGCTGCTGTCAAGTTTAAAAAACACAAACAGACATTTTACTACAAAAATATTTGCTACTTTTAGAGAACCCACACGCAGACAGCTTGTAACAGAAAGACTTTATTAAAAACTTTATTAAACTCCCTCGAGGGGGACAAATCAAAGAACTAAACCATAACCAGAACACAAGAAACGTTTAACAACCGGCACAAGAAAGCAAACACAAGGGCATTAAATAGGGAAGAAACTAAGGAGGGTAATGAGGGAGGGCAGGTGAAGGGAATTAACTAAAAGCGGGATTAACAAGAAAACAAGAGGGCGCAGTCGGAACGCACATGGCCAATGTAAACAAAGGCCATGTGCTTCTACAGAAGACAAAGATCCAGAGCATTAGTCCAGATCCTGACTCCAAGAACCAAGACCCGGATTGAGTCAGGATCTAGACATCAAAGGATCTAGAGCTCTGACAAAGGGACTGTCAGGGTCCTGGCAGGGGAACTAGGAAACAACTCAAGACAAGAATCCAGGACCCTGACAGTTACCCTCTTCCTTTTTATGCATGGTGCCAGCACAATGTAAATTGTGGCAAACAAATACCCATGTCTATAATAAGAAATACAATATCAAAAGGAGATATGTTTGCCCTAAAAATAACAATGATTTAATATAAAAACATAGAACTATTTTAGAGCCAGATTTAAACTGGATTGCGGAAAGCTAGCGATGAGCTAGCTCCATATGTCCTAGCTGCTGCTATGAACATAAGCATAAGACAGGCTGCTCATCACCCGTGTCTCTGACTCACTGAGTGATTTTTGCTTCCTGTCAGCAAAACAGCAGCGGTCGGCCAGAGCCTGAGCGCGCCATCTCCACCTCCTACCATTTCAGTGGGGGTGTCATATAAATCAATGCTGCACTTAAGGAAATCAATAGCATTTGATTGAATATGACAGTTCAAGAGGAATGCTTATTTTGGGTTCACCCTCAATGCACTCTTGCACTTGAAGAGTAAAGTCATGCCAGTGAATCACACCCATGTCGTGATAGAAAAGATTTGTAAATAGAAATAAATAGTGATGACACTTGTATTTTGATAGCACATAGAAAGATTGGTCCATCACTAACAGGCTTTAGCACAATGAGGCTGTCAGACAAGCTGATTGTGCCACAGGGTATTGCTTTATGGCTTATAGCTTATGGCTTATGGCTTATTATCTTAGATAATAACAAATTTTACAATACAGGCAAATCATGAAAATAGTGCTTCAAGGTAGCATACAGTAATACTGAATTAGTACAAAACTCTTACTTCCCAATTGGTATAATCTTACTTCCCAATGCATCAGGTTTGTCTTTGGAGACAGTTTGGAAGATTGAAAAAAAAACAGTTGAAAGAATTACATTTTTTAAATATGTATGGAATTTTGCTACGGTGCCTTGGAAGCCAGTTTGAAGGCAGTTTAATCTTTAAAAGGTACCTGCATACACAAAACGCTGCCTGTGAAGTTTTTTTTACTGACAGCGCAATGGGGCAGCAAGGTGACTGCTTTGGGTCTGATATATCCAATGACCTATTGAATGAAAAGTCGTTTAGAATTATGGGTAGAGGTCAAAGATATAGCGGTTTGGATAAAACATCACACTGCACTGTAGTGGACTGTAGTGTATCAGAGCACAGAGGGGGGAAGCACTTTAAAGAGCAGAGCAGAGCTGAAGGAAATGCATTTTGCTTTCATTTCAAATTTTTATTGAAATCATCCCTTGAAAGCTGAAGGAAGGCAGATACTTTTCTCAGTGGACAAAGTCCAAAGGACTTAGCCTGCAGGGGCCTGGTTGAGGAACATCACCGGCTGATGTGAAAGGCCCATAACTCATAGTGACATGAGCTTTGAGCCAAAGATCTGCAGCTCTGTGGCAGCAATATCACTGATGCCACTGATGAAAGACAGCTCTTCCATGCACTCTCATGACAAGCAGCATGTAATCTTGTGTAGTGTATATCCTATATAGTGTAGCCAATCTTTGAATAAACTGCATAATGTCTATTCCAAACTGCAGCTTATTCCAGGAACTGCCCACTCTGACAGGAAAAGATTGTCTGACTGACATGTAAAGCAACCAGTTCATTTTGTTTCCATGGGTGGTTTAGGGGCGTTTTTGTGAAATAGTTGACACTACAATAATAGACCGATTAAACTGACTAAAACTGAAATAATTTAGGTAATGTTGCAGTGGTCTTAGCAAATAGTTGTATGGAAAATGAATACAGATGCTGTCATCAGAATTTCTACATGCTCAAAAGAATTAAGTACAGATTATTTCACAGACATAATACAAAAAAACTACTAAATGTCTTAAACACAATTTTGAATATCTTTGGAAATGGCAGTGCAGGGTATTATAAAAACAATGAAATATTAAAGATCAGGCTATGCCAAACTTGGTATGCTGTGTAAAAAAAAACTAGTGCTGTTTTCTTTTATTTATGGTTCCATTGTAAGCATGAATGTTTTGTCACCTTCACGTTTTAACATGAATGTTCATATTTCACAGCAAATGTGTAGCTGCAGTCCTGAGAGCAGCTTGAAGCTGAGACTAAGCAGCATATGGCTTAGTGCAGCCAAGGAACAGCAGCAATCAGACAGGACTCCAGCTGTCCCAGGACGCTGCCCCTTCTGGACAGGAGAGAGTGTGCCGCAGTGGGAAAACTTGGAACATGTTCAGTTTGTGTTCAGCTGGTGAGCTCACATTCCAGCTTTAGCAGATTTTTTAATCAGACCATCATTATTATATTGATTCTCTCGTTGGGTATTTTGTCAAATAGTTGTTTTAGAATGCTGTAATGCCATATTACCGGGCTGACAGGTTGTTTTTACTTTTTCCATTTTAACATCATTATACTGATTTTAATATGCTTGAATAAGCACAGTTGAGTTGCCCAACTGGAATAAGAATTCTCAACAGCTTACAAAGTGTAGCCTGTAAAACTATTTAAAATGGCAAGAAAGAGTAGCCTTGGGAGGTAATTAAAACAAAGTGGGACGTGCTTTATATCTGATTTATGTAGGACATTTTAATTATCATTAACAAATGATGACTTGCACACAATCCTGTTTAAAATCGTTGGATATGACACATTACTACGTAATCTTATAACTGTACAATGGCCTCAAGTCAATATAGCTAATGAAGACAATATATAAGGAACTTAATTCGCCTCTTAGACAATTTATGATATAGCTGAATTCGGAGGTATTATACATTGTGTGCCTTTTATTTACCTAAATTTATTATGGCAAAAGTCGACTTTACCAAATGCATGGCCACGGCATTTTAATATTCAGACTCATTAGGGTTTAAAATAATGATCACCAACTGTTACCCGGCTGGCAGGCTGTTTGTGATACCAGACTAATAATGCCTTCAAAATTGCACCTGTAAATGTACGGTACATACAGTATTTCCATAACATTGCACCATATGTTATCAGAAACCCTTTTATATATTCAAACATTTTACATGAATGTTTGAATAATCTATGTTATACATATACATGCAAATTTAATTAATTATAAAAGCTACACTATATATTTTTACCTATGTGAAACTCACTGCCATGTTGCCAGGGTGTTACCAAGAAATTGCTTAAGGTGTTGAGTGCCTTTTAGTTCATTGCTGTGCTGTTGCTAGGGTGTTTTAAGCGGTTGCTATAATATTGCTAGGTGATCTGGGTAGCTGGCATTTGCTTAGTGGCCTAATTTAGAAGAAAGTATCAACTATTAAGCCTGTGTCCAGACCTAAATTTGCATGAAAAAATTAGTTGTATTGTACTTTGGGGTTTTAATCTGTCTCTCTGCACAGTAGATGTTTTCAAACACCATGCAGTCTGTTTGACAACGCCACAAATAATATGAAAGGGCTTTTTCTTCATGTGATTCAAATGACTAATTTAAAGAGAAAAGCTAAAAGCTTTTATTCGAGCATTGCTGAAAATGCACCAAAAGGTAAATGAGCTTTTGTGGGGGTATTCATGGCAGAAGAATATACGGCTTCCACTGAAATGAAGCCAGCCTTTAGTATTCATAAACTGGTCAAAATGTCCTGTCCCGTCGATTCAAAGTTGCCTTTGTGCCTTGGCAATGATAGAGAAATCGTGCCACTTTATAAATAATAGTAAAGTGTGCACAAGCTACTTTTGATATGCAGATATATAAAAGTTTGTTTAGTGTAAACTTTACCATGACCATTAGTTTTACAGCCTAATTAATTTGCGTTAATTTGCGTGTACGTGAAGCAGATGTTTACCGTAACACGGTACGGTAGCTTGAGTGGCTTTCAAAAGTGAAATGTTATATTTATCATATTTATCATTATCATATCATAATGTTCAACACTGTTTACACAATTAATAAACCTTTGACATGTAACACGTGTTATGTATGAACAGGTTTCCAGTTGTTATGATTTTATATGTGTATCTTTACTGATTTATTTTAGAATGACCTTTAATTGATCTTTAATGGTATAGCTTACATCACAGCATAACAAAAAAAATTACAAAGTGAGATTCATACATAATACTTTTATATGTTGACAGTTATTGGTCTTACCCAAATGCAATTTTTTCTTGTTATATTACACAATTTTAAAAGAAATGTAAATATATATCTGCTGCTATATAAACAGTATGGCAAAACAGGTCAACACATTTCTATTATTGCATGTTATGTACTGTCTGAATACCTACTGCTGTGTGACACTAGCTACTGAGCAGCAAAACAGTGAATTTTCAATGAGAGTGGCTGTGTTCAGTCACCAAAAGCTGTCAAAGATTCCCTCACAACATGCAGCAAGCCTGATGGGACATAGTATCACAGCCCCCATCATTCCATCTTTAACCAAACTTGCTGCCTCTGACAGCTGGTTGTTCTACAACACACCATTTTAAGGCCCATTTCCTCTCTCTCGTTTACTCGACATCTTCATCCTCTGCTGACCACGAACTGTTTCAGCCTTGAGTTCAGTGTAAACAGGTGTGAATGCTAAAACGATCCTGCTTTGCTCCTATGTGTGCTTTCCATGACATTTGAATGAGAAGTGGCTTGCTCACTTCCTGTGTCTAATGGCTGTTTTGTTTTCAGCTGCCATAGCTCCATTTCCCTAGATGTGTGACAATGTTTCCTACATACCATGTGTTTGTTGGTTGGTTTGTTTGTTTGGGTCGCTTATGAATATATGACCAGATTTGTACCTCTGAAAGATGTACTATCATGTTTAGCTTTCCTCACATGTAAGATGGGCCACATTATGTTTTTTGTGTAATTCATAACAAAAATTCACAGGCAATATATGGAGGTAGGAAGGCATCAATCCTTGTCCAAATGTTTGTGTAAATTTCTGTCTTCTAAGACGCCTTGATCTGGTTTTGATAGCAGCATACAGTAGATGTGTCACTTACTGCTTATGGTATCCTACAATTCTGTGTGTGCTGGTTGGTGGAAAATATTCTTCCATTAAAATCATTTTTTCTTTTTTTAAATGCATGACTTCATTTCTAATAAGAAATAAGCTTTGTAGTCAGTAAAACAATAGTTTACACCAAACTGAAAATTATGTAACCATTGTGTCACCAATGTGAGAATCTTCAGAATCTTTTCATCTTTCAGAATTCCAACAGAAAAGTCAAACGGGCATAGAATGACATAAGAGTGAGTAAATGATGACACAATGTTCATTTCTTTGTGAGGTCAAACCTTTTAAACATTTGCTTGATTATGGAAAAATCAAGCTGACTTTAATTTGTTCTGTATCAAGATGTTATAGTGCCCTTAGGAGGTGCCTTCATGCACTATTCATGTTGGTTAAATCATTAAATGACTGCGGAGTTCGGACACAGCCATAATTTGAACCCATTAAGGTTATACCAGGCCAGCTATATCAAAATCTAGTTATATGAAACATGCTCATTGGACCTCCTCCTGCTTGTGTCATGGTTTCCTGAGAGCTGGCACAGCAGTGTTTGGATCGAACAGCAGATGCTCCTTTATGGGAGTGTGCGTATCTCACTTTATGCTTTTTTTATCAAGGCAATTCAGGATACATTCCTCGCTGGAGGGCATGGCACACCAGGCTTTCCACCCTGGAGTTTGGGGTTTTGGAACATGCTAGCCCTGTTTGCGGTCTGCAGCCGAGAAGATCAGAGCAGCCAGTCCCAATGACAGGAGACGCACTGCTTGCTCGCTCTTTCTCTCTCTCTCGCTCTGTCTTCTCTCTTTAATTTGACATGATGGCAGGCTCACAGATCCTTCTCCTTTGAAGGCGAACTAAAGAGACAACTTCATTCCACAGTCGGTAACATGGAGGCCCAGAAAAGCCAAAGATGAAGCTTCAAACTGCCTCATTAGCCCCTTTGCTACCCCCTGAGGATGAGAGAGCAGGTGGAATCGATTCTGACCCCTTCATCGAGGTCCAGGGAAACCAGCACTGCATCAGAGTCATTGGTTTGATTGCACTTCCTCTGTTTAACTTACTATGGTGCTTGCACGGCTGATGTATGATCAGAATATGCAACAAAACAAAACAAAACAAATCAAATAAAACCAGCTTTTAATTATCCTGTGAGGAAGAAACTGAAAACAACAGCAACAAGAGACTTTTCTTTATTCATATCCTAATATGCAAATGTACATGTTGTGCTCAAGTTATACACAAAACTGCAAAATGTCTATTGCAGGCCAAAAATCAACTGTGCTTATGGCAACCGGGATGTAAAGCAGATATTTGCAATTAAAACCTAAGGTGAAAGCAGGGGTTTATATAAAAGATTTATATGAAGAGTAAATGTATTCTAATAGTGATATCATTGGGTTTGAATAAAGGTCAATTAACGACAGATCACAAGAATTCTCTCTCTTTTAATTGTAACTGCAATAACTTAAATGAACTACAGGGCTGATGTGGAATACAAAGAGCAGTTTAAAAGATGAAAGAGACACTCTTCAGAACACAGACCCATAATTGTTATGTACACTTGTCATGTAAAATCAAACCACGAAGCCCTTCATAGAAAGTTTTTTCTTGTATCATAAAATTAAAATCAATGTTCCGTCTAATTTTTGTCTTGCTGAAATAATCATATTTTTCTTGTTGTTTAGTTGGCCACCTAAGCAGAGACGCACACAAACAATTTAAACTTTAAATTGTGCGATATGGTTTTGAGATGTTTTGATGAGCTTATGATAATATGAGTAACAAGGCTAAATAATTGACATTGAAGAATGCTACTATTCCAAAATAAGAAAATGGAATATAATACATGTCATCAGTTTACATGTCATCCCGTCAAGCTGTAGAAAGGTTTAAGAGATGTTGTATGTTGAGTGTCATATTTGTAAGAATGGTATTATTTTGGTAAAAAGGGAAAACCGTGTATAAAAAGTCACTAAAACTAATGGTGCATGGAGTATATTTTCAATAGCTAAAACACTGGAATGTGTGTATTTTTACATTATATCAGTTTGCGTGTTCCCCGATTATTGAACTGATATTCTTGGTATTGCTAACACCATGTTCTAGCAGAACTACAGGACCTTAACTGTACCAAAGTGTACCGTGGCTTTAGAGTGAACACACACACACACACAAATAAGACTCAGCTATAAAAAAGAACAGTTAAGTTGCCTCCACTGAACGTGTTTTTAAAAAAGCACAATATTTCAGCCCTCAAGGAATAAAAGAATATCACCACAGTTATATTCCTTTTTGTAAATGGCTCAAGAAGACAGCCAAAACACATGTATCGTGAGAAAACAATACAAATGCGCAAACAAAACAATCTAAATTTTGGAGGTCTTGGAAGCCTTTACCTGACTGTGTGTATACAAATGTGAATAACATCCTTAGGTTTAAATACGCCCCCTGCAGTACATGTTCACTCCATAACTAAAACAATTAGTGATATGAATTGTTATGCTGAAGTGTGTTTGAGAAACAGCCCATTTAGTTTCATTTTCACTCATTGTATGAAAGAGTTTGTATGGGTTTGACGCGACATGAATAATTACAGAATTTTCATTTTTGGATGAACTATCACTTCCCTAACAGAGGAACTTCACCCTTTAGGTTGTCAGATGGGATTAGACAGCTGATGAACTTCTCTAAATTTGTGATCCTTTTTTGAATGCGGCCTCTGAGTGAAGGGTTGAAAAACCAACACTAGAAAAATGTCAATTTATTTCCTGCACTATTTGTTCTACCGAGATTACTTTGGTGGTTTCCCTTTCATGTCAGCAGTGAAATTGAACATATACTTTAGATGAAAGAAACTAAAGGATGCATCTCCGACAACAGGAACATACTTTCCTCACAACGAGACAACATAAAAATGTGTTGTTTTCTTTGTACAAAAATTGATATAAAATGTCTCAGCCAGTGCAGTGGATTGATGTAGGAGACTATTATTTTTTTTAAAATAGCAGATTGACAACTATTCTAAGACCATGTTTTCATGTTTTCAATAATGTTCTGGTTTCTGCAGCTTACTGCTTTCCAAGAATCCAGCTAAACATAAAAATGATGTTGACAGCTGAAATAGCTTTTGACCTTTTTGATTAGAAAATTGTTGTCATTATCGCTAACAAACAGCTAAAGTGGGTTTGCACATTGCTGTAAAGCTAGACACAAACTACTAAAATGTCAATTTATTGGACTCCAATGTCAGCTTTCAAAAAAAAGGGTTTTTTAGTGACGCATGTAGCATCAAGCCTTCAAAATGTCTTAGGATTGTCCACTTTTCACCTTTTGCGGCTCGCGGGCAGCTTTCCACGGATCACAACGGGAATAATTTTGTCATTCTGTTTCATGTACAACCAAGCTGCATTAGGAACAGGGATTTTTTACATGCAGACATGTTTTTAACTCCAACTCCCCTTATCCAAAAAAGCAAAAGTGTTGCCTAAAAACACTGAGTGGAGCCACAACTTCTAAAAGCTGCTCCAGCTGTGATGTTTCCCAGCATCACCTGGAGAATGCTTTTTGATGAACACGCTCAAACCCCCTCCAAAAGTTTACGACACCTCGCTGCTCCAAGCTACTAACAAGGACTTAGTCACTGAAATGATTACAGTCGTTCTCAAAACACTTAACCTAAAAGCACCCTTTCTGCGTGATATGAATTATTCATCGTTCTCAAGTATTGCTGTACTCATGCACCCCGCCCCGTATTCAGCAAGACATCTTACATATAAGTTTGATGAGGAATCTCAGTTTCAGAACCAAAGACTTTCTGGTGTATCTAACAATGGGAGGTGTGCTCTGCGTAAACATTTAACATCAGGGGAAAGTTAAATGAAATCACTTTAATATTTTAGCACTCAGCATGTGCTTTCAAAACCCGTCATAATATCCCAGCAGAAATCACTAAATGCGCGCCAACTCTGTGTATAGTGCTTGTTTATCTTTAGAAGTGCAAAGCTGTCTTATGTATAATGGAAGCAAAGAAGAATTGTTTATGCAAACGTCAATGTCTATGTGGTTCTTTGACAGATCAAAAACCATACCTTAAACACCTCAGTTGAAAGATGTTGAGATGTTTCATTGGCTGTTTTTAATTACATCCGTAAATAAGATAAATGCATTTTGCTTACCAGTAATCGATTTGCTCGTCACAGCCCAAACTCTGAGAACAGAAAAGCAATGCACGCAACGACAAGTGTTCGGAGTAAATTAAAAAGATTGATGGCACAAATATAACAACAAGTCAGCAAATCCAAATGGTTAAATGACATCATTCATCTATGGGGTTATTCCTGTTATTCCATGCAATACATTTTGAACTGTAAATTTTGTAAAGAACAGTATGCAAATATACAAATATTTCTATTGGTGGTTTTTAAGTGTATGCAATGCTTACAAAGAATATGCTCAGGCGTACACTCAGGCATGTGAACTTTGCTTATTAAAACTTGATTATTTAAACAATAGCAAGAAAATATTTCTGTAATGCCTTACATTATAGAAACATAAAAAAGCCGTATAATGCTAATGGAACCAAACAGGTTTTAATTTGAACTAAAAACTAAATCGTATTCAGTTTCATATTTAATGTATTATTAAATTAAGTATTTAGACATAATAAGAGCCTGAAAGTATTGTACTGCATAGTAGAAATTACCCTGTAACATTTAAAACACACTACTTATAAGACATATTACTGTGGAATGCACATCTGTCATAACATATATAAGTTTAAAACCTTTCCAGCCAATGTCAAAGAATTGTTGTTAAAACAAATATTGTATTCAAGTTTGTTTCAACTAGGTCGATATCTGAAAAAATCTCTCTTCCAATAAAGCCTTTTACAACTGAAGGCCCTGACTGGTGTTAGCAGACTGCACTGCTAGCACAGTAACACAAAGGTGACGTTATCTGGCACAGCATCTCTCAATTTCGAAAAGAACTCTGTTGCTTCATGAACACGCCTCAGCAGAATGATGAAAGCACAGGGCAGCTCTTCATTTCATCTTGCCAAAATGAGAGAAAGTGCCCTGGCTCAGCGCACTTTGACGCTGTGGCTATTTTTTACCTCCTGCTCCAGGTCTTGTCAGGCATAGATTTATTTTTCTTCCTCGTTTACTCTTTTTTTCCCCTATTTGCTTTCAGGCAGGATCTATATGAAGGCTCTGAGTTGCGGAGTCCCACTTGTGTAAAAATGATAAAAGGTGCATGCTGAAAATGGGAAAATAGTGCTGATTGATGATGTTAGCGGATGCCTGTTGATGCACTGCCCTGTTAATACCCCACTGATTAATGTCTGTCACAGTCTGTCACGGTAAGGGAGTACGCATACATACATTTTCATTATATCTGAACATTAGGGGCTGTCAAGCTTCCCGGAATGTTCGAATGTTCTGAAAAGTGGGAAAACTCAAATGCTGATGTGGATAAAGTGTGTCTGTCTTTGATATAAATATATATATATATATATTTCAGGATGTGGATCAAGCTGCAGGCTAATGCATAGTAAGCATTAAAATAGGTCAACACTTTATATGATTACTTGTCTAGATAAGGAGTTGTGGGCTTGTGGGCAGCACCCTGACATATCACACTGGTATAGTGGTGAAGTTTGAGTCCTGGATTTGAGGTCATTGGTTATCCTCTTCACCTCTCTCTGCCCCCATTACTTCCTGTCTCATCAACGCTGTCCAAAAATATAATTTAATATAAATTATTGGATATATTTATGGGCTGTTTCACAAACATAACAAATATCTTTCAAAATAGAAAGGTATGGAAAGGTATAGATCTTAAACCTGTACTTTTCACAACACTGCAGTGATCAAAATTATGCAATGATCTTTTTGTTGTTTGCTTAAAAGAAAATGAATTTTTTAAGGATGCCAACCACGCTATGTAATCATTATAAGTATTTTGATTTATGCTTGACAATTTGGACATTGTTGAAAAATTTATTACTTTTTTTCCTTTTTTGAAAGTCAAACCAGGAGAAAGCCACTGTTGTGTTCAGCATAGATTGTCAAAAAGCCTGACAGCACATCACTAATTTAAAAAACCACAAGCTGTTGTATTTTTAGCATAGCTATTATAGATTTTTCCTCAATCACTACAGTTAAGCCCTGGCTCTGGTGTGTTGTTGCAGACATGTATTGCTATTATTCATTTTATATAAACCTTTGAATTTACCTTATATTAACTCTACCTAAGGCTACAATCACAAAGTTGATTTGGGATTAATATATTTATTGACAGGTGTCATTAGCAGTTTATGTTCTTACAATAGTTGTGATTAATACATGGCTTTCTGGAAATTTTGATTGGTCAATCCTGCAGTCCGATTTTTCTCGACTACCATCACACATCCAATAAATATTTCGTGTACAGTAATCTTATGTACAGTACAGTACCTTATGTCGCAAGTAATCGTGTGTACAGGGGTCCTAATAAGCCTGTCAAAGTTTCTTTTGTGATCATGCCTGGCAGACTGTACTGTACATTATCTCTTACATAATTTCTGTAGTGAGTGACAGTGACTAAAGTACATATGAAGGATAATGTTTTTTATAACATTAAATAGTCTTATCATAACTGACACAACGTTATGTAACAAACAACTTCAATAAAGCCAAAATATGTCACTTAATTATCTGACAGCATCTTAAAATGAATGTAACTGAATGTAGAGCCATTGGCATACAACTAAAATCCATGTTTGGAATTTTGCTCTGTTCTGAAAAGTGAATCAATAAACTGATTTCAATAAATTTGATCATTTGATAAACATTTCATGATCATGTTTGAGGAAAAGCTAAGTACCAGTGCTATATTGTAATCCAATATATACTTCATTCGGTTCATGCTTCATCATAAATATTAGCAATATAGGTTCACTAGGACAGTGGCTGCATACAGTAGCTTAACTTGGCAGCCACTTGGCAGCATAGAGGAGAAAATGTCAGACGTTTGAGCTGAGTCCACTGGAAGTCTTATGATCTCTGTGGTTTTAAAGACTTCCGGCTCAAAGAAAATGTATAAGAGGTCATTCTGGATTCACCTTAACCTTTCCATCCTTGTCTCAAGTGCCAAACAGATAGTATAGTGTGGGAAGCATGAAAAGGTCAAGGAGCCTGAGGGGTACAAACATCCTATTTTTCCTACATAAGTTTCAGATGTGGCTTTTGCCAGGTTTCTGTGGCGAGTTTAAAACACGCTGTTTTAAGTAGGACGTGGACCGTCCTTCTGTGCAGCAGTGCTGAGTTTGGCCTCCAGCATGTAAACATTCATTTTCAGTAAGATAGGTATCATGCAGGTTTGAAAGAGTGAATTTATATAGGTGTTCCTGTAGCTTGGTTGGTAGAGCATTGCACTAGCAACGCAAAGGTCGTGGGGTCGATTCCCGAGAACACATGTACTGACAAAATGTATAACTTGAATGAATGTGTCTGCCAAATGCATAAATGTAAATATATATGTATATATATCATAAAATTGCTGAAATCTGTTAAATCAATGTTGCAAAATGCAGCTTATGCTAGTAGTTGTGAAGTAACTGGTCTTTAGCTTGTCCAGCTACTATGTTGCAAAAACCAGTTCGAGCATTTCAGCTGGTAGCTGTATATGTTGTCATAGTCCAGGATGGTCTGGATTATCCAGCAGGGATGTCATTCTATAGTATCCCAGTGTATATTTTAAAGTACAAGTGCATTACACATTAATAAACATCTAAATATAAATGTCTTGTAGGTCATTTCTATCTCCAACATCAAGGTATACAATTTAATACAATTCTCTGCCAGTTGAGCTACAGGAACTCTGTTGAGCTACTGGAACACTACCTACACTAGCTACAGGAGCATTAACCAGCATAAGCCAGACCAGTATGCCTATTTACTGTATGTTCTTTTTAGGAGAGTAGATGCTGGGCAGTCCATTACATAAAATATATTCAACAGTGCCTCAGGAGTTGACAATTCATCTCAGTGTGTTGGAGAGACATTGTGCATAACACATCACATCAGAAATAATGGGAAGTCAAATGATGACACTATATCTTATAGGCAGCATTAATATTTAAACAGTTTTGAAGATATTTTTCTTCTAACCTTTTATAGCCCTTATATTTAGTTCTGAGAGACTGTCAAGGTTAGCAGCATTTAGTGATTTATTTTTTGTCTTCTTCTGTTTGAAACTTTAATGACACTCTGAAAATATAACATGAATTTCAGAAAGTCAGGACTTGGGTGCTAGATCTCAGGCAAGGTTCACCATGAACAAGGTTATGATTTGAATAAAAATGCTGTATTATAAATTAGGAGATATGGTTCTGAGATTCATTTAGAGCTGTATCACAGTGCTTAGGGTCAAAGAACAATCACATCACCTGAATCCTAATCTTAGCATGAAATAATACTCCAAGTATCATCAACAGCGCATTGGCCTGTTGAAAATTAGCACTCGAGTCCAGATAGCCCCTCAGCCAGAGTAACAATAACCACGGCTTTTGACTCTCGAAACTGCTGCTTCTGAAGATCCAGTGCACATTTATCAAAGGGCAAGATTTATGGAGGTCTAACTTTACGGAGACCCCCTAAAAATAATTAATACATTTGATCCAACATGTAAAAGACAGGAGGTCACACTTCAAAAGTTTTACAACAGTCATAATCAAATCAGAGAAGTGTTTTCAGCACCCACCCAATACACAGCCTCATTTTACATACACTGTAGAGGTGGCGTTATATTGAACTGAATGACAATTCTATAGAAGCAGGTGGTTACATTGGATTGCACAGGCTAGTGAATGAGACACAGGTTTTGTACAAAAATCACCCCACTAGTCTTTAATTCAAACATTATTTTTCTCTAACCATAGTCATTCACCAGGACCAGAAAAGTGTAATAAACTAGCCTTAAATACCTTTAAATGCTGCCTAAGAAAGCTAGATGTGTAATGTCCGAGGTGAACCCTGTAATGGATGATTGGATGGTGTGTAGACCATCCAACCATCCAATCAATGTTTAATACAGACATACTGTATCAAACATGTATCAACAGTAAGAATTTTGAAAAGCAGGGGGTCGGGAGCACTGATCCCTGCGGCACACCGCCAGCGTGAGGAAGGAAGGGTAAGGAAAGTGTCTCAACTGTCTTGGTAGTCTCTATTATCCAGATAGGTTGTACTTCGAAAATGCATTTAACTTGGATTTGGCATTTAAATTTCACATTTTCAGAACACAGCGGTGACATCATCACTGTAGAGAAAATAGTTCATTTAAAAGACATTTTAGTGCCTGTCTGGAAAACTCCTAATTATAAAACTCCTGATTATAATACTACAGTAAATACAGGTAAACACACAACATATAGAAAAGTAAATTAGCATTGCAGTGCCTAAATGGGCCATTTCTCATGAATGCATGCATTACCAAACGATTAATGCTTAGCTATAAGCCATCAGCGAGTGGTTTTACATTTTTATGGAGAATATGAAACTGCCCAAAGAGGAATGAACTTATTAGGTTATTTAATCTCAATGAAAAACAGCAGACAAATTACAACATTAAAACATTTGAGTTTATTTGTTTATACAAAAGGATACAAAAGAAAATAAGTGAGCTGAACTCTGAGGATTTTTTTGTCAATAAGCCAGCTGTGATATTTTTCACTCCTCATTGAAAGAGATGATATTTATTTCACCCCAATGGCTCAAAGCCAGTTTGCGTTAAAGAAAAAATCATGATTTGTGTATTCGTTGTCCTTCTAAAAATGTCCATGTTTATTCAAACTGTCCTTCGACTTGCTACTCCTTCCTGCATTAATGCAGGTAGTGCATAATATGCAAATTATTTTGTCTTTGTGCCGTTGAAATGCTCCACATGCATCAACACGCCTATGTTCACATCCGAGCAGTTGTCATAAATTATTGACTGTGAAGGTTTGTGTGCAACAGGCAACATGTTACCTCGGCGGACCCCCCATCACAAACATGATTCGCACCCTGTGCTGCAGACAAGGCTCTCTATGCCAAGCTCCTTGCCCATGAGGGTTAGAATAGGGGTTATCTGATGAGAGCTCCCACCAAGCAAATATACTCTAGAAGTACGGATGTAGTGTTAACAGGACCATATGGGACCACTGGCTAGAATATGGAGCAAACACAAGCACTGGGGGAGAAGCTGAAATAAGAACCACAGATGGCTTAGAAGTATAAATGCGTGAGGTTTTGTCTCTTTAGAAGCATTGAGAGCAATTGCCAGAGGAGTTGAGAGCTTGTTATGTAAGGATGAAGAAAAGGTTTAGAAGGTTTCTTCACAAAAGTGGTCTCAAAGTCTAGGACCACTTTAAACTGTTTCTTTTTTAACCCTGGGTAAAAATAATGATTTTGGTTTTGGAAAGGTTTAAAGATATTGCGGTTATGATGTAAAATAAAGAAAAAAGTTTAAGATGTGAGGAAATTTTGGAGCTAGCAAGATCAAGAATCAAGGAAGATCAACAATGATTACATTAATAACCTGAATGCCCCGAAGTAGTTTCGGATAAGGGCGTCCGCCAAACAAATAAATGTAAATGTAACATTTGTCAAACGTATAAAGGGTCACAATGCTCTTTGAAGTATTCTTAAATCATGGTGAGATTACATTGATCTCAAGGCTTTGTGAAAACTTGTGGAGTCAATCCCAGCTTCAGTGCACCATGTCATTAGGGCAAAAAAGAGATGCCAAATACAAAAGAAAATATAAAGTCCATGTACGTTTTCTATTTTATTTTACCTTTGGACAAAGCAAATTTATATTTCTAATTAAATAAGTTGTATTAAAAGCTTAAGAAACTGGCCTTAAAAGTAAGGACCTGTACCACAGCACAATGCACTGAAGTATTAGTATAATTATTAAGGATGATGTGTCAAGAAGAATTGCAGACAATGCATATTAACAGATTTAAATGCTGTCTTGAAAGGGTTTCGCTTTGTATCTCCACTCAGAAATGTTTCAGCATAAATGGAAGAATTGATTTGTATTAATAGCTGCTTGTGTGCCACACTGAAGTTCATTAACACAAAACAAAGAGCTACATTAAATTGCAATTAAGTGATAAATGAGCTGGTGAAGAAGTCACAGCTATGTCGGCTAATTTTAAAAAGTTACATAATACTCTTCGTAGGTCTTCTGCACAAAGAAGTTAATAATGTTCGGTTGTTAGATTCTCATGAATTAATAATACCTTAAGACTATTACAGGTTTAAAACGATCTCTGTGGTGGAGTGAAAAGATCATTTGATCACACCTTCAGCAGGGAAACAAAAAACAATCATTAATTCAACTGTTTTTTGTTTAGCTTTTAGTTTACATCACAACTGTAAATTATGATTTGCAATTGCTAGTCATTGATAGACATAATGAGTAAGTGCAGTCCAATATTTCGGTCACTCTTTCTGTGAAAGACTGTAAATTGTAAACTCATATATTTACTAAAAATACTTTTGTAAACATTATCTAAAACGATTGCCTCAAAGCTAAGACACATGGAAAGTTGTTATTTTGATTTTTAATATTTGCTTTGTTAGTTTCCATTTATTTTTACATATTCTTGATTGTACGCATACCTTTGCTCTACCTTCAGAATTCCAGCAACTAAAGGGTCCACATCCCGATTGTCTGGAATTTTATTCCACATCCTCTCCACTGCCTCTTATCCATGGATGCCTGAAAAGGCTATCCCACTCTGCCATCAGCACATGCTTAAACCCCAAGGTTTATTTTTCAATTTGGGATACAACCTCACACATTAGAGAAATGTTAGGGCTCAACAAACACATTAACACCAAAGCAGTGGACTTCCAGAGTCTTTCTCTCACCTCCTTCTTTTCCCTCAGTCCACTATTTTTTTTTTTTGCCAAAAGTGATGGCAACTATTATGACAAGAGATAATACTGACACATGTTGAAACTCTGAGACAGATAAAATGTACTATGCGGGTGAAGTGAACACTTTTGTGTAAAAGGCTATTTGCAGCTATTATCAGCTAAACTGTTGACTGGTACCCTGGAGTACCCTGGACCATTTCCTTATTATATCTGTAAGCACAATTATCGTGTTTACATAAATCACTGCTGACCAAGAAAATTCACAATCAAATTAAAGTGACGTATTATGTACCACTCTCATGTAAGGTGCATTTTCACTATTTAGTTCTCTTAAATTAACCTCCCAATCATGGTCCTAGAGTACCACCAACAATACGCAATTTGGATGTCTCTCTTATCTAACATACCAACACAGTCAATTCACCAGCTTATTAATAGAGAGTCCTGAACTGAGTGTGTCAGAAAAGGAAGACTTCAAAAATGAGTAGTGTTGGAAATATTCCAGGTTCAGGATTGGGAGACACTGTCCCAAAGGAATAGTGCCTCCAAAAATTCTTAGTATTATTTACTAAGCCTCATATTGTTCCTAATGCTGTAATTTTGTAATTTTTTTATATTTGTTTATTTGGCAGACATCTTTGTCAAATGCAACTTGCAGTGTATTTAAGGTATACATTTTTATCAGTATGTGTATTCCCTGAGACTCAAACCCATGATTTTTGTGCTGCTAGCACAATGCTCAATCATTTGCGCTGCAGTGTTCTTAATTTCTTATATGTGGGATAAACAGAAAAAGTATATTAGCGAGAGATACAAATAGGAATATATTAAATATGCATATTTTAGACAAAAAAATGCACACAGAAATGTTGGCCCTTAAAATCTGGAATCACTTCATTTTTGTACAAAAACAACCCACACAGCACTTATGTCCCCAAAAAGTTTAGAAACATCCACTTCATAACTTCCATCAGGGCACCAAACGGATGCTATTTTTGCCTATGGGTGCAACATTAAGCGTGCAACTCTGTCTGTGAAACAAACTAGAGAACAAGTTCTCAAAATGGAAGTAATATTGTTATTGCATTATGAAATACGCAGGGAAAGCATGCAAACTTTTTGGATGTTTTTCTTTTTTTAGCCTGCACTTAACAGTTTCTCTTAGCCTCAGAGCATTGCTGAAAATTGTTAATTGCATTCGTGAAATTTGTGACTTGATTTGTTGAGTAAATGTTCGTATTCCCTCAAGCCTTGATTTTCTGTCTAAAATCAAATGCAACGTGACTGCTTTTAACATATAGTGTTCGCTTTTAATTAAAACCTTTCAACAGCTTAGTGAATTGGCATATCCTACACTACTAATAAGATTCAAGCTATTACCCCAGACTTAACTAATTGTTTCCATTTAATTACGCTTTAAAAAATAGCAGTGAAGAGACAAGGTGCTTGCATTAAAAGACTTGATATGCCTGTGTTTTTCATTACATGATTGTCAAGCATGTTTGAGAATGTGTAGCAGACACCATCTCTTACAAACTTGATATAAAAATGAGATTTTCTTTATTGCCGTTTTATGCAGTGGCTGAATTATATTGAAATGACAGAGGTCGCATTTAATGCGGAGGAAGCCCAAGCAATCACAACCTCCCCTGAATAAGTGAAGGCTCTTTCTGCCTGCACCACGCTGGCCTAAAGCAGTGAATGCATTCTCTCACATTAAAAATGTTCTTATTTCAACTGCATAACAAATTTGGAACAGACTAAAAGATACCTGCAGCCTTTAAGCAAAGACTCCTGGTTTTGCACTAGAGAGAATTGCTTTGTGTTTTCCTCACTTTACTCCCCAAATCGTAAGTTTGTGTTTCTCAATCGCAAATTTGATTCTCTTGATAACCATGAGACCAATATCTGCTGAAAACATCTGTCAGTCTATGAATCCATGCAGTCAGGTATAGTAGAAAGATATTATAGTGTTGATTTAATCATTCTTAAGTGTACTCCTCAGAATAATGGGCTCTTAAAATATAAAACTGCAAATTAAGAAGAAACAGTGTTTTGTTTTAAATGGACAAATGACAACATGAAATTTCCTGCCAAATTAAACTTTTCCGAAAGCTAAATTTTTATTGTAAGCTCACTGTAAGTGACTACACTCAAGAATGCAATTTTGATAACAGATTTACTGTGTTCAGTTTTTTGTTCATTTTTTGATTTTTTGACAAAATTGGTGTAAAATGCATTAATAGTGTACTTTTAAAAACGTCAAAAATAGCTGTCAGGAATCACTGACAAACTCTTAAACCTTCACAAATTTGTCTTTCAGTCAGGACTGTGAAAGTATGTTGCCAAAAAGTCATGGACACAGCAGAGCTTTCAAATTCAGTCCAAAGCCAGAGCTGCAGTAAACACAGGAGACGTGAGCGAGAGGTAAATAAATGGGAATTGAGAGATGCTACTGTAGATTAGCATCTGAGAAGCAACGGGGGATCGCGACATATCCTGGTTAGCGCTAAAGAAGAGTTGTGTGACAGCTATGATGCATTGCTGCCGAAAGGAAACAGTACCTGAAGGCGATCAATCTTCACTTTAATTCAGAGCTGCTCGTTTCATCATATTGTCAAAGAGCACAGGCATGTTGATCACTAAAGCAAGTCACAGCGTTAAAAAAAGATGAACGATTGGCTAATGGCAGAAACTGCGCCATTGGAATCTTCTCATTTGTTAGGACACTAATGACCTTAATTCATTGCTGTTGACATCTCGCAAAGTGGCACACCAGGAAAGTTTGGTCGGTTGTTGTGGATTTTCATTGATATTCGAGTGGTAACCTTTAGCGGTAAGATGGAATTTACTCCAGTGTGACATTTCTATTTCTCACAGTCTGCATGAGTGTTGAGTAAGAAGTTGAGGTGCAAAGAGGGCTCAGTTTGATTTGCTTTTTGGTTCTCTAAGGTATGAGAAGATACACTGAACCAAGCGTATTAGGCCATGAAGGTCTGTCAATGCAGACTTTTTACAGTTATTGGTCTCCCTCTACCACAGAAAAATTCTGAGGAAGCGTCTATGCATATATATATATATATATTCCTTTTTTAATATATGCATGTGAGGACAGTCCACAAGACAAGCCTGTGCATGCACTTGATTAATGTGTTTAATTATCCTTCATTTTAATGAAAACGGAGGATCAGAGGAGTGAAATGTATCATCATAAAAGCAGAGGCGTAACGAAACTGCGAGCTGAGATGCGACTTCCTGCCATCCTTTTATGGTCGCATATATTTAACAGGAGTCTTTCTATAAACAGTCTCCTCTGTGCAGCAGCCAACTAGAGCAAGAAAGGTCTTTTTTGGAAATCATAAATAATGACAGCAAAGGTGTTTTGGCTGTAGTGCTGTGACATAACCCATATTCAAAAGAGAGGCAGTGATAATACACTACTAATGCCCATTCATGACTGATCTCCGACAGACCTTTTAACAGGGCCTTGCAGAGCTTTGACCTCCACATAAAAAGCATTGTAGATGCTACAGAATGATTGTAGAGCTTTTCTGAATGTCATTATATACCTTTGATGTCAATTTCTGCGCTTCCATGTCATGCAGATTCTTCAGTAGTCATTGGTTGTGCTTTGACAGGTCAGTGTCCAATGGGGTCCTAAGTTGAAGTGGCTTCTCAAGTTACATTTTTGCATGCCATGACCTGCCTGCAAAGACACTAGATAAAGCCTTAGTTGTACGTTTTGCTAACTTTTATTATGATTTTTTTAACCACGCGACAAAAAACATACCGTATTAACCAAAACATTGCAACACCTGAACTTGTAAAACATTATTGGAACTTTGATTGTAATGAAAGTCAAATGAGACAGATGTGACAAAAATGTAACTTTTTGGTCATAAACATCATCTTAAAAAAGCCTGGTGTAAAATATTTTTAGGGGTTCAGTAATGCTTTGGGGCTGTTTTGCTGTTAGTGGTCCTGGGGCTGTAGTAAGGATTAATGGCATAATGAATTCAGCTAAATACCAGGCAAAAATCTAGTTGCCTCTGCCAGACTGCTAAAATTGGCAGAGGTTGGACCTTTTGCAAGATAATGATCCCAAACTCATATCCAAATCTACATAGAAATGGCTCCAGGAGCCCAAAATGTTTTGCAATAGCCCTATTGCAAAACTTTTAAGCCTCAAGTCTGTATGTACGAAAATGTATGTATACATTATTTTAAGTCAAAAATATATTTTTTGCATGTGTTTATTCTGGGTTCTTGATTATTAGATCTAAATTTACTCATTTTAGCTCATTTTCATTAAGTGTCAATAATTTTGTTAACTATGACTAGGAGTGTTAGTATGTTTTTATGACTAGTATGTTTTTTAACTGAGCTAAATAATAATAAAAAACATCTCATCTGTAAATACAATGAACACATGAATGGAGAAATTTAATTCCTTTTATTACATCTAAGCTCTTTTTTTTATTTCATATGTCTCATAGGAACAGATATCATTTTTTTTTTACAAAAGCATACCCCAGATCAAAGGTAACTAATTCAGATTTACTTTCAATAGATCCTGATTCAAATTACAAAATTACAGCTTCAATCGTTGTCAAGAAAGTCTGTGATATTGTGTCAAAAATGATACTATTTACTACAGAATTGATCTCCAGCCATTTGTTCTTTTGTCCCGTAATCACATAGATTGTGTCTAGAATTAATCCACCATGCAATTAATATTGCAAATGCCGGTACATAGATAAAGGACCATTCTCTCTTTGTCTGTTTACAAGAGAGTGAATTTCTGAGCTCACAGGCCCCAGAAGGTTTTCTTTAGCCTTTCTTCATTTATTAAAACCACTGGCAGTATTTCCCAGGTGGGAAATTCAGCTGCAGAAGCTACTCGTAAATTCAATGACTAAACTATAATATGTGCCAAAAGCATGTTTCTTCATTATTGATGATTGATTTTCATTATGTCAGTTATGAATTGTCCTTTTGTTTGATTAATATAGAAACAGGTGGTAACAGGAAGTAAGTGCTGTTATGCGATATAGCTAACAGGGAATGTTCTCAGAACATTGGCCAACATTCTCTCAACATTAAAAACATTTTTCAGTAATGTTAGTAGAGCTTTCTTATAAATTATATCAAACATTACAGTTACAGAAATAAAATAATGAAATCACATTCTTTTAACCAAGCAATAACATCAATGCAAAATCTAAAAAAATTCAATTCAATTCAATTCAACTTTATTTGTATAGCGCTTTTCACAAAAGGACATTGTTACAAAGCAGCTTTACATGTATGATAAATGTACACAGAAC
>JAZGTJ010002469.1:0-42181 GCA_036877575.1 Botia almorhae
GAGTCATTAGCCATTTTTAAGAAACAACTAAAAACTCATATTTTTCGTCTTTTCTTCCGCAACTAATTTACTAACACACCCCCACTTCTACGTGGAAAAAATAAATAAAAAATATACTGTGTTGAAAAACCTGAGCCATGTGTATAGCACTTATTCACTGTTGTCTCTTATTGTAATCGAAGTTGCTTCCTGTCCTCATTTGTAAGTCGCTTTGGATAAAAGCGTCAGCTAAATGACTAAATGTAAATGTAAATGTAAGTCTACACCTCACACATATTATTTGCAATAATACCATGTATTCTGTGTTGAACATGTCTGACCATTTTTTGTGTTTTATTTTTTATTATATATAAAGCTGCTTTGGCATGCAACATTGTAAAAAGCACTATATAACAAATTAAATTAAAATTGTTTAATTGTAATAATGATTAAAACGTTTATTGTACTGTAAAACATATTTTGGCAGTTATATTTGTGAACATAAAGACTTTTATTCTAACCTGAGTCGTTTTTTTCTTGCCCAGACCCCAAGGAAAAAAAACTAAACAATTGTGATTTTTGCAACATCATTGCAACAAATGTACTTGTATGAAGCTACTGTCTGGCTGTGCTCTTCGACTCAAATATAAAAAACATTAGCCTGTGTAATCAAGCAAATGCTACAATGTTAAAAGATAAATCAGTTAAGGTATTAAAGAATAAATATAATGAAATGGTTACTACAAACTTCGCCATGATGGTATGCAGACATCTCAGCCACAGATCCGGCCAGTTGGGCCACCTTGACTTCCCTCTTATCGTTCCTCTTCAAGCACGTGAACAACACCTTCCTCTGACCCGGCTTCAGACCTGCACAAGAAAGAGGATGACCAACACTTCAGATAAACTACGGACATAGAACAGTTAAAAAATAGTTCATTGTAAATTAAAAATCTTTCTTTCTTTCTATTCAATTCTTTCTAATCATTTCTTCACACTCATTTCATTCCAAACCTGTATGGCTTCTGAAAAACACAGAATAAGCTGTTTTGAAATGCGCTGGTAACCCAAAAACAGTGTGACTCATTGACTTTCATTGCATGGACATCAAACCACTGAGACATTTCTCAAAATATGTTCTTTTGTGTTCCACAGAAGAAAAAGTCATACAGGTTTTGAATGACATGAGGGTGGTCAAATAATGAAAAAGGTTCATTGTTGGGCGAACTATCCTTTAAATCACAACAGTCATCATTTGTGTTACACATTATTAGGACTGCAGGTAATTCAAAATTATGCCTCAGGATCATTTGTTGCTGCTCTAGAGCAAGTCTAGAACAAGAGGATGTGGATGCAGGACTGACGATACACACCATCAACCAATGAAGGAATAGACCTCTCATTGTCTGAGTTTGAGAAAAGAATGAGTTCTTTGTTGATGAAATCATTATAGGACAGGTGCCGTGTCATAGTGCCGTACAGGTATTGCTGTAAAAAGAAAAGAGTGATCAACGTGAACAATGAAAGTTCGGAAATACTTATATTATGAGTTGAATTTTGGTTCTTAAAATAAATCTAACAAACTAATTAAACTATTATTTAAATTGTACATTTGTAATTTACATCATGTATATAAGTATATATTTCTACAGAATAAATGTTCTTAATTATGGAATTATTGTCACAATGACTCTAGAAAATCTTTATATGCAAACAATGTCACTGTATGCAGAAATTACTGCGGTCACACTGTGGGCCCACTGAGTGACAGAAAGAGTGATAAAGTTAGATTAAATGCTGCAAAAACAAAAAACACATCAAAAATGGGAAAGAGCTAACATGCAATTGACAATACAAATAGCTTCAACAAGAAATCAAAGTTATCAAAAGCTGAAATGTGGATTTGCAGTTGCCATTTTGTGTCAGATATACACATTTTGGGGATAATTCAAGTTGTATATTGTATTGACTAATCTTAACTGACCCTTAACTGTCACTGCCCAATTTCACAGTCACTGCATGCATTTAAAGAGATTTAGGTGTCTATAACGCCTGCTAAATAACATATTTACTACACGTATAATTAAAAATGTCCCATTTTCATGCGCATAGCGCTAAAA
Organism: Botia almorhae; assembly: GCA_036877575.1. NCBI lineage: Eukaryota > Metazoa > Chordata > Actinopteri > Cypriniformes > Botiidae > Botia > Botia almorhae. The sequence continues at coordinate 2,100 of JAZGTJ010002469.1, forward strand.
CCCGATTGTAACTGTTAAGATTATTATTATCACACCCTAAAACTGATTGTGCAGACCCAAAGACTTAAAACTTGGTCAGCTGGTAGTACCCAACAGCGATCACAAATGCGTTAGTGCTCATAACTCCTTTACCATTTGTCGGATCAACAAGTTCTGCACTGTTTTTTTTTAGGTTAAGTGAAAAACCTAGCACTACTTCGCAAAGGAGGGTTTTCAAATAACCTTAAATATTTAAAGACCGGTTTAATTGACAGCAGTGGTTCTAGAGGCAAAGTTATTTAGAATTAGGTCTAGATCTAACAAATGATATCAATATTTTGACTATTTGTCAACTGTCACATGATATGCAATCATTAACCCACACGAAAAACAAGATACCGCCCCTTGGTGGCCCATTTATAAGAGCAAATAGGGACGTATACTTCCACATCTTGATTCTGCCTCGACACAGGCCATCCCTTCGGTTTGCGTTCGAGAGACGGGCGTACCAGAACAAGGTCCTCCACAACGGATGCCTCCAAGACAGGCTGGGGTGCTGTGTTAGTTTGTACAGAGGTTGGAACAGAGGTTGTGCCCTTCCACACTGAAGGTATACGTGGCCGTTATCTCGAAAACTCTGATCAGCTCTTTGTCTGCTTGGAGCTTGACAGAAAGGAAAGGCCATCTCCAATAGAGGTTGGCCCACTGGATAGTGGCTGCCATTACTTGGTGTACTTCCAAGCACCCCTCTAGCAGACATTTGCAGAGCTGTGGGCTGGAAAACACGTACCACCCTTGCGAGGTTTTACAATCTCAGGGTGCAGCCCATATCCTCCTGTTTGTTGGGGCCCACTAGGTAGTGGGCGGAAGAATGTGTTCTCACTTGCATTGCCTCTCCCCTGTGAATGGGGGAAATAGGCGTTCGTACTCCTTCGCAGCGGTTTCCCAATAGTGAACCCTACGTTGTGATTCTTCCAGCACCCGTCGGCGGGCAAGCTTCACGCCTGGCACAGTACTTGTATGTATGCCACAGTCAGCCCTTGTGCTTGGCTATTTGCCCCATGTGTAGTGACTCCCCCTTGGTAATCCCATGTGTGTATTCTCCATGATACCCTATCGTTTCCCTATCGGTGAACTCTTGTCTTTCCCCTGGTGCTGTACTGTTGCCAGTATCTGTGGACAGTGAGCCATCCCAGTAGGTAGGACCTGCATAAAGACATTTCCCATAGGTATTACTGCCTTGTCAGTCTATACCTCATCTCCACATATTACCTCCTTTTAGCAGGGTGTGGTCTCCGCAGCGCCCTTGCCCTGGAACAGGCATTTTCCCCTGTGTTTCTCATGGCTATACCAAGAGAGGAAGGAGACCTGTGCACTAAGGTGCCCCCTCCTGGGGGGGCAGGAACAATAACCACGACCTCTGGGTAGGTTACAGAGACAGGAAAGCTATCATACAGAGGCATGTCCGGGACCACATAGTTCGATGTTTAGTTCGTTGACGTAACGTCGAACATTACTGACTGAAAGGGAACGTCTTGGTTATTTATGTAACCCTCGTTCCCTGAAGGAGGGAATGGAAACATTACGTCCCCTTGCCGCAAGCCTGATTTACCGCTGATTGGCTTGGGACACATCTCGGCTCCTCAGCACAAACCTAAATGAAAGCAAGCTGCGGCCAGCTTTATTCGGGTGATTCTTCACCCGTGACAATACATAACCAAGACGTTTTGGTTCCTTGCCGCTGTTGCCCTATTGGCTTGCTTAATGGGAGACTGCTAACATTTAGCATTTAGCTTAGGGTTTTATAAATTGTTATTATTGCTTTAATGATCTAACTACAGTCTTAAATAAATTTTTTTCTCATTTTCTTTTCATTATGCATTATCCATTCATTATCCTTATGTTCAGGTTTTTTATAGCATTATTGCAGATACCTTATGCATATTATTATACTGTCCTACAAAATTTTATCCTCTGCCTAAGGGCCATTTCCATGTAAGCTGGAACAGCATATCTTGCTTAATACGTCATCTATCGTATTAACTGACTTGATTAACATGATTAACTATCATGTTAACCGACTATGTAAATAGTTAAAGGTTTTTGAAAAAGAAATCATCATCATAAATCAATGAGATAGGTATGAGACTTTCCATGCAATGACAGGTATTTTTGATGCACGTCCATTTCTTCCAACAGTTCAGTTCGGTCAACTTAGTCAGCTTCTATATAATAAAAGTAAATATTTATATACCAATTACAAGCTTAACGTCACTAATTATGTTATTTTTAACCCGTTTTCTCTGATTTTCTTTTCCTTTTATGTAAAGCTGCTTTGAAAAAATGCAACATTATAAAAATTATTATATAAATAAATCAAAATTTGGCTTGTTTGCATTTTTAAGACCTTTGAAACATGGATTTAAAACATCTGAATCTTAATAAAGGCACTATTTTTACATTGAAGAATTTAAGGCTTCTTAAAACTTTTTAAGTATCCGCCCGGACCAGACTGAAAACGGCAAAAAGAAACGTCTTGGTTACGTATGAAACCACCATTCCCTGAAGGAGGGAACGGAGATGTTACGTCAACGGACTGACGTATGGGGTCTTGCTTGAGAGACCTATCACCTCTGAGTAGAAAAAAACGCGCCAATGAGCATTTGGGCAAGAGAGCCAGGTCACGCTTACCCGGAAGCGGGTGTATAAATCCGGCCTTTATCAGGCTTTAGGGAACGGGGGTTACATACGTAACCAAGACGTTCCCTTTCAGTCAGTCAGACCCACGTTACAGGCTAGAAATGCAAGTACGGGCAGGCGAAGCGTGCCTCTGTACAACAGTTCCCCTGCCACCGCAACCTACCCAGCGCTCCGCGCCGGCAACCCGTAACAGCCCAATCTGGTGCAGAACCTGGACGTGGAGAGGTCATGAGAGGGCATCTCTGTGCACAGGTCTCCTTCCTCTCTCTGTATAGCCACTAGAAACACTGGGGAAAAGGCCTGTTCCAGAGGAAGGGCGTTGTGGAGACCACACCCCGCTAAAGGAGATAATGTGTGGAAATGAGATACAGACTGACAAGGCAGTACTACCTATGGGAAATGTCAGGTCCTACCTACTGGGACGGTTAACTGCCCACAGAGACTGGCAACCGTACGGCGACAAAGGAAAGGCACGGGTTCACCGATAGGGAAACTGTACCGTGGAAAATACACATGTGGCATTACCAAGGAGGAATCACTACACATGTGGCACCTAGCCCAGAACAAGGGCTGACTGTGGCATACACACAAGTGCTGGGCCTGGCGTAAGGCTCCTTTGCCGAGCCTGCCCACCGGAGGGTGCTGGAGGAATCCCAATGTAGGGTTCACCTGCTGGGAAACCGCTGCGAAGGAATACAACTGCCTATGTTGCCCTATCTTAGCGGAGAGGCTAATACAAGCAAAGACACCAAGCCTCTCCTTCCGCCCACTAGCCAGTGGGCCCCAACACATGGGAGGATACAGGATCTACCCTGAGGTTGTAGAACCTCGCAAAGGTGTTGGGTTGGGTGTCGTCCAGCCCGCAGCTCTGCAAATGTCTGCTAAAGAGGTACCATGCACCAAGACCCAGGAGGAGGCAACACTCCTAGTCGAGTTAGCCCTCACTCCGGGTGGGCGTGGCATGCCTTGGGACTGATACATCATGGGGTATCAGTCTGTCTGCCTCCTCCATGGGCAGCGCTTGCAGGTTCACCACCTGATCCTTGAAAGGCATGGTAGGAACGTAGCAAGGCCTGGGTCTCAAGATAACGTAAGAGTAGGCAGGATGGAACTCTAGGCACGAATTACCGACTGACAATGCCTGCAGGTCCCCCACCCTCTTGATAGAGGCTTCCCGCAGCCCTAAAAGCACTATGGAAAGATCCCAAGAGGGGCGGCCTCAGGGGTTCAGGAACCTGATGACCAGCTCATGCTTTCCTAAATACTTACCTTCTACTGCCAGGTGATGGGCCGATATAGCGGCCACATACACCTTTCAGGGTGGAAGGGGACAACCTCCGTTCCAACCGTTCCTGCGGAAAGGAAAACACTGAGCTGATCGGGCAAGTGCAGGGGTCTTGTCCACGGGAAGAACACCAGTCAGTGAAGAGGCTTCACTTCAAGGCATAGGCCCACCTGGTTGAAGGAGCCCTTGTCTGAGTGATAGTATCCACCACACCCGGGAGCAGGTCAGTCAGGTCCACAAACCACACAGGTTTGGCTGCAGGACGGTGTGACAACCACACGGTGTGCCGCGGCGCCATGCCCACCCCAGGACTCGATTGTGTAGCCAATGCTGCAGTGGTCTCATATGCATCAGGCCAAGTGGTATGACCACGGCCGTGGTCTGGGTATATCATATGCCTCTGAAAGAGTTTCAGTAGGACCACTGTCTTGGCTCTAAACATGTTCAGGCAACGCAGCAGTGACTACGCGCGCTCATTGGAGAGGCGTGCCCCCATAGTGGCCGGGTCCAACTCCATACCAAGAAAAGAGATGCCCTGTGTTGGGGAGCACATCTGCTCACATCTGCGTGAGCATATTGAAGGGTAGCTTGTGCAGGGATCGATTCAAGACACGCAGGTCCAAGATTGGTCGCAGCCCACCTTCTTTTCTTGGGCACGATGAAGTACGGGATGTAAAACCGCGTCTTTCGCCAGGAAGACCACAATCTCCGCTCGCAGGACTGCAGCAACGCTGTGGCCCGGATGCCGCTGAACCCGGGGGGGGTGCATGAGGAGGCAACGCGTCCTGTAAACACAACCTCACCCGCCTTGGCAAAGGACGAGTTCAGTAGTGAGGAAGCAACGCGTCTCTCACTGTCGGGCAGCATCCAGTTTGACCCAGAGGGCAAGGAAACTGCTCTTTTATTGAAGATGGGGGTACCGCTAGGCGGTTGCCTGGCGGCGGAACAAAGGAAAACAAAAGATTCTTCACCCGGCCTCYACCGGGGGAAGGAGCGGTGCTGTCACCACCTCCTGAAAACAAGCAGTCCCTCTGCCCTCCAGGCGTTGCAACTCAGAGCCGCTTAGACGTCCTTTTGGAGTGCTTGTCAGGGGCCTGAGGAGCGGACGTCTACTTCCTGTGGCTGGCTCTTTGATGAGGACAGGGCTGTGCCTTAGTCCTCACCGGAGCAGGTGTAGGAGCCGCAGGTGCATGCCCTCGACGATAAGAAGACGAGGGACCGGGCCGCGGTGCAGAGGTGGGATCACGCCTAGGGAGGATGTGCCGGATGGCCTCTGTCTGCCTTTGGACTGCCAAGAACTGCTGGGCAAAGCCCTCGACAGTGTCGCCGAAAAGGCCACCTTGGGAGATGGTGAGATCCGTATACCGCATTCCCTGCAAGGTTTAGCCACAGGTGGCTGGACCACCAAGGTGGATATCGTATGCCCAAGGGCCTGCGACGTGACTTTTGTCACTCGAAGGGCGAGGTTGGTCGCCGTGCGCAGCTCCTGCATCAACCCTGGCTCAGAACTACCCTCGTGGAGCTGCTTAAGTGCCTTGGCCTGGTGAACCTGCAGGATGGCCATGGCACGGTAAGTACTTACTTGGCAGTGAGCTCTGACATGGTCTTACAGGCTTTGGACGGGAGACGAGGATGATCCCTCCAGATGGCAGCATTTTGCGAGGGATCTTCACGTACCCCCTGGCAGCCTCCCCATAGAGGGTAGTGAGGGTGGAGGAGAAGTGGCTTTGGGCAGAAAAAGGTGCCTTTCACGACTTCTGAACCTCTGCATGCACCTCCGGGAAGAAAGGCACTGGGACGGGGCTGGAATGGGCTTCCCGAGCGGCCCCCAGGAACTAATCATCCAGCTGGCGAATGCTCTGGACTGGGTGGAGGATTTCACTCCAGTCCAATGGCCGCAGCTGCCCTGGCAAGCACAGGCGTCAACTCTGAGTCAGAGTCTGCCTGTAGAGCCCGCCCCGAAGGGGGGAGTCCTGCATTATCCTCCAGCTCAGAGGAGAGCAGCTCTCCGATGCAGTGATCAACATCTGATTCTCATCCGGAGCGGCAAAAATGATAGTGGGCCCCATGAGGGGAGCGGCAATTAACTGAGCTGCAAATTAACTCTTAATAATTAATTAAATAATTAATTAATTTGAATTAATAACATTTTCATACAAAAACGTGTCAAAAAGTGTCAGATAAATTTATCCATTAGTATCAAAAATAAAACCCCATTATAATAGTAACTAAAGTGTATTATTTCTTTTCCATGTGTGCCTCAGTGTGTAGTATGTACCTCAGGCAGTCCGTGCATCCTTCTCTGCCGTCTGTCCTCCATGAAATTAGTCAGCCACTCTTTCCTGTCATCTGTCTTCTTCTTACTGAATGCCTGAGCACAGGACACATTCACAGGGTTAACCAGCTGTCTGATAATTTCAAAGGAATGTATCTTAAATATCTGAATAATGAATGGAATGTTTCCATTAAATCCAAGATTTATCTACATCATTACCAGCGTAATAGCCGCGTCGTCTTCAGTTCCGTTATATTTGAACATAATACGATGTCTCTCCATGTCTGCAAAATACTCCTTCGCTTCTTTGCTAGTGCTGGTACCCAAACCTTACAAATGTGAAAGAAGTGTGCTGGTAAATGCCTGTTTTTGGATCCAGTATCTTTCAATGTACATTGGAAGGTATGGATTTGAAAGGTAAGAAGCACAAACCTTTGTAGTACTTTATATGCCACATTTTATAATTCTCTGTTTGTTTCTTCCACTCTTCAAACTCGGGAATGCTGTAAAATGACACTTCTTGTTTATTCTTACTGGCCTGCAGAGAAAGTGACATGATGAAGTATAAAATCTGCAGAAGTGCTGAAAATCTGTATAAATCTGTGTGTGAGTGTTGCACCTTCACAATGGGTGTGATGAACTCCTCCAGGAAGGTGTGCCTAAGCAGAGAAGGCCAGTTGTGATGGAAGAAGTTAATGAGGAGACCCTTAATGTGAGAGCCATCTTGATCCTGAGTATGCATAATAAATCTTTATTTACTAACAGAGAAAGCATCTCTGCATCTAAAAATATTAGAAAATGTATTCTAAATAAATAAATAAAGACAAACAACAGCAAATCAGATGATGGCACCTGATCAGTCATGATCATGATTTTGCCGTAGCGTAAGCTCTTTAGGGACTCTGGATCTTCATAGCTCTTCTTGTACTGAAGACCCACAATTTTAATGATGTTGTTGATTTCTGCATTCTCCATAATCTATAATCAAAATATGAGTCAAAACCATGTGTTTTAAACAACAAAATAAGTGAATCCCAAAAATATAAATTGTGTGCCAATGTATCTATACAATTGGCATACAATGGGTACTGTTGTTTGGTTACCAACGTATTTCAAATTATATTCTCTTGTATAAATGATAGAATTTTTATTTTTGGGTGAACCATTCCTGGTGATTCTCATTACTTTTCTATTTTATGTCTTTCGGTAAAGAGATTACTGTGACTACAATTAAATTGAAAATCTAAATGAAATAGTGAAATATTGTAAAATTTTGAAATATTTCATTAAAATATTCATTTTTTATTAATTATAATAACAATAATAACAATAATGAAACTAAATAATAACAATATCGGATAACAACAATGAGAATTATGTGAATTTTGATATTAGTCCAAAAATAGGTTTCGCATTCTTTACGCAATAAATAATTTCTTATTTCATTCTTTTGATTCTAAGGTAAAATTACCTGAACATGTTCTTGTAGTTTCATGAGTTTTTGCCACATATGGATCTTACCTGTTTGTGTGTGGCCTCTCTCACATTGAGCATCTTTCCCCTGAGAGGAAACACTCCATATCGATCACGTCCAATCACACCCAAACCTGACACAGCCAGAGACTTGGCAGAATCTCCTTCAGTCAGGATTAGGGTACACTCAGAAGAGTGCTTACCACCTACACAACACAAAGCAAGAGTTGCTGAATCAAGCCTTTTAGATGGCAAAAACAGTCCTACGGCTGCCATTAGCATCTTTAAGAGTGCATGTGATCAATAGAGAAACTACAACAACATACAACCAGAGAACATCTTTAGATGTTCTTTATACATCTTTAGAGTTCTGGCTCTTTGTCACTGTCACCTTTGTCACTGTTGGTTTGCTTATTAGCAAACTTAAGGTTTATTAGCTTAAGGTTTAGGGTTTTGTAAACTGTCAATATTATTTTTAATATAATGGTCCAACTACTATTTTAAGGACTTCATTGTTTGTTTTCTTTTTTATGTTTGTAATGCTAAAGTTCCAACTATTACTGCAAAATGTTTATGTATTTTATAATTCCCTGTTTTTTTTGTAATTTACTCTGTTTTCTAATGGCAATTCCCACGTAAACTGGAGAGACATGTCTGGTTTAATATTCTACCTGTTATTTATCATGTTTATCATGTTATTCATAAACCTACTACAATCTTAATATTGTTAATTAGTATAACATATGCGTCTTATGCCAAAAAGTGAAATACTTGAATAAGTACAATACTTGAATAATACTATGTATTCTATATAATTTTCCTTTTCTGTGCTTGATTTTTTATATGTATAGCTTCTCTGCGACAATGCAACATTGTGAAAAATGACATAAATAAATTCAAAATGAATTAAATACAACACACCTCCCTAAATTACAAAGATCAAATCATCTGCTCATAACAATAGAAAACTTCCCAGAAGACCAACAGATTTATAGTGGTTTTATTTATAGTGCATGAATATAAGTCAATAACAAACTACGTAACATATATAACTTTACAACAAACTATATAAAATCAGCTACAACAACAAAGCAGTCTTAAGATACCTACTTAAGGGATAATTCACCCAAAATATAAATGCTTTTTGTTATTTACTCACCCTTATTTTCGCTTCATTGTTTTTCTCACTTGTAAGTCGCTTTGAAGAAGATTGTCAGGGTCCTGGCTTCCTTGTTTTGGGTTTTTACTAAATTCTCATGCCAGGATCCTGACAGCCCTGTTTTTGTGTCAGAGCATGATGTTTAGATACTGACTCTATCCTAGTCATGGTTCTTGTATTTTAGAGTCAGAATCTAGACTCTTCTCTGGACAGAATGCTCTGCATCTTCTGTGATCTGTGTGTTGCTTGCCTTTGTGTGGAAGCACATGGCCACTGTTTGTTTACTTTGTGCCATTTGCTGTCCTGTCTTGAGTCTCGACCTCGTCTCCTTATTAATTATCTGAATATTAGTTCATGACCCTCACCTGTCTGTCCTTGTTATTCTCCTTATTTGCTTCCCCTATTTAATGCCCTTGTGTCTGCTGTCTTGTGCTGGTGTATTGTTTCTTGGCTTGTTGTTTTGAGCTCAACTCAAAGTATTTCAAGTCTTGTTTTGGTTTGTTTGGTTACCAATGTACTTCAATATGTCTTTTTTTGTGTTCCTTGAAAGCAAAAAAGTATTTTTTCCCCTCACAGAATGACATAAGGGTGAGTAAACAACAGAAGAATTTTCATTTTTGGGCGAACTATAGCTTAATAGACCTGAGACAGCTGATGATAGCAGGAGGGTTTAGCGGTCCCACTGTAGGCTTACCAGCATCATTGGCGTCATCCAGTTTAGGGATTCCTTTAATCTTGCTGTGCTTCACAGAAGAACACTTCTTGTTCAGCTGTGTCTGAGCCTTAAACTTTACCCAGTTCAGGATGCTTTCCACGATCCCACAGTTTGTGGCCTGTGAAGGGGTAAATCACTGTTAAAATCTCACCAGAACAAAGGGTTTCATTTAAGGTCTTGAAAAGCAGAATGGAAATTTGATACCTCGGGAACAAAGTTTCACTGTTTAGTAAAGTATTTGCAAAATTACAGCTATATTATCAGTGTGAGATTTAGCGTCGGAGATGAGAGTTTTTTTTTATTCTTACAGCTCTGATAAATTTCTCAGAGAGAGCACATTTGGAGCCAAAGCTTTTGGTCTGTAGGGTCATGTTCTCCTTGGTCTGGGAATCAAAGGTTGGGTTCTCAATCAGGGAATTCACAAACACCCAAAGATGGTTTTTAACCTGAAATTTAAAAAGACATTATATTGTTCCTGGCACACATCTCTGATTAAATTAGAGAAAGGAGACTAATATTATTAATTACAATATTATATTCATTGGATATATTATAAAACAGATATGATGTTAGAGAAATGTTGAGAAGTTAATGCTCACCTGGAATGGTTTTACTGAGACTCCAGCTTTGTTCTTCTTCTTCACCACTTCAATAAGTTTGGCCACTATTTGATCCACAATATAGTCAACATGTCTTCCACCCTGAGACAGCAGACAGTCATTCTTTAAAACAGAACCAGCTGCTCTGTACACACTCTTAACCAAATTCATATTTCAAATTTCTCACTGCGATAATTGGAAGTTCAGGAACATCTTGAAATTGTATGCTCTGATAACCATTTGAGGAAACTTTATAACTCATACTTCAGATGTGCTTCTTTCAAGAGGAAGGGGAGCTGTGTGGACAGTACAGTGGCCCGTAACTGATCAAAACTTTAATTAAACTAAAATAGGATAACTATAACTAAAATAACTATAAATAAACTGTTAAACTGTTTTTATTTTGAACCCATTTTGTATTGTTACAATGCTGGTAACACATGTAAATGAATAATGTTTACTCTTGTTACTCTTACTATGTTACCTAGTCCGGGAAATTCATGTTTATTTTTTAGCAAAAATACTGCCTTGCATACTGCCTTCCAAACTAAAATGATAAAAGAGTTACAATCTGACACAGGAACATTTTAGGTCTTGTAACTGTTAGAATAGTGTGTTTTACAAACTTTGGTGGTGGCAATGCTGTTGACGAAGCTGATCTGCTGGAAGCCCTTCTCGCTCATGGTGAGACACACCTCCCAGCGCTCATTCACTGTCTCATTCACCACCTTCAGAGCCACACCTGTCTCGTCCAGTTTATCTTTCACATACAGGTCCACATAACTGCGGAACCCATTCACCTGTAGTACACAAACCAGACAAAAGTGCAGCGGATACTTGTGAGATAAACATAGCATTTAGATGTACCTGTGCACATTTTAGATATAAAGAAGAATGCAGCAAATAATTATAAAAATTTGGAATAATGATACTGAGTTTCATCCCTTGTAGGGGCGTTGCAACATACTGATGTTGACAGTAATGTCCTGGCTACATATGTAACCCCCGTTTCCTGAAGGAGGGAACGGAGACGTTACATCACCGGACTGACATATGGGGTCTTGCTTGAGAGCCCTATCACCTTCGAGTAGAAAAAACGCACCAATGAGCATCGGCCTGAGAGGAAAGAGCCAATGAGCATTGGGCAAGAGAGCTGCACGCCGGGTCACGCCTACTCGGAAGTGGGTGTATAAAGCCGGTCGCCGCTCACAATTCAGGTTTTTGCTGAGGAGCCGAGATGTGTCCTGGTCAATCAGCTGTAAATCAGGCCTGCGGCAGGGGGAAGTAACGTCTCCATTCCCTCCTTCAGGGAACGGGGGTTATATATGTAACCAGGATGTTCCCTTTCGTTCCCTACGCAGGCAGCCCGTCGCAGCCCAGTCGGGTGCGGAGCCTGGACGCAGAGGGGTCGTGGCGACCGTTCCTATCCCCCCAGGAGAAGGCACCTGGGTGCACAGGTCTCCTTCCTCTCGCGGTATAGCCACAAGAAACACTGTGAAAAAACGTCCGTTCCAGAGGAAAGGCGTTGTGGAGATCACACTCTGCTAAAAGGAGGTAATGTGTGAAGATGAAGTATAGACTGACCAGGCAGTACTACCTATGGAAAATGTATCTGTGCAGGTCCTACCTACTGGGACGGCTCACTGCCCACAGAGACTGGCAGCCATACGGCACCAAGGGAAAGACACGTGTTCACCGATAGGGAAACCGTACCGTGGAGAACACCCATGTGGGATCACCAAGGGGGAATCACTACACATGGGGCACCTAGCCCAGCACAAGGGCTGTCTGATGCATACACACACGAGTGCAGGGCCTGGCGTGAGGCTCCTCCGTTGAGCCTGCCCGCTGGCGGGTGCTGGAGAAATCACAACATAGGGTTCACCTGCTGGGAAACCACTGCGAAGGAATACAACTGCCCATGTCCCCCATCCTAGGGGGGAGGTGAATGCAAACAAAGACACCATGCCTGTCCTCCCGCCCACTAGCCAGTGGGCCCCAACACACAAGAGGATACAGACTCTACCCTGAGGTTGTTGAACCTTGCAAAGGTGTTGGGTGTCGCCCAGCCTGCAGCTCTGCAAATGTCTGCTAAAAAGCCGCCAACGCCCAGGAGGAGGCAACACTCCTAGTCGAGTGAGCCCTCACTCCGGGTGGGCATGGCATGCCTTGGGACTGATACGTCAAGGCGATGGCATCCACTATCCAGTGGGCCAACCTTTTGCCAACTCACTTTGCCTCTTGGATTTGGAGAGGGTCTTCCCCTTCTGCCACTCTCTGAAGCAGAGAGTGATCAGCGTGTCCGAAGCTCAGAGTGCGGCCTATGTAAATGTGTAAGACTCAACGGGACAAAGCATGGAAAGGGCTGGGTCTGCCTCTTCCGTGGGCAGCACTTGCAGGTTCACCACCTGATCCTTGGAAGGCATGGTGGGAACCTTGGGCACATAGCCAGGCCTGGGTCTCAAGAGAACGTGAGTACACAGGCCCGAATTCTAGGCCCGAATCACAGACTGACAATGCCTGCAGGTCCCCCACCCTCTTGATAGAGGCGAGCGTGGTCAGGAGCGCTGTCTTAAAAAACGACTCTTCAGCTCGACTGGCTCAGCAGCTCGACAGGGGCTCCCCGTAGTCCCAAGAGGACTACGGAAAGATCCCAAAGGGAGAGAGGGGCACCTCAGGGTGGTTCAGCCTCCGGGTACCCGCAGAAACCTGATGACCAGCTCGTGCTTTCCTAAATACTTACCTTCTACTGTTAGGTGACGGGCCGATATAGCGGCCACGGACACCCTCAGGGCGGAAGGAGACAATCGAACTGGTCCGTTCCAGCCCTTCCTGCAGCAAGGAAAGCACTGAGCTGATCGGGGCAATTGTAGGGGTCTTCTCCACGGGAAGAACACCTGTCAATGAAGAGGCTCCACTTCAAGGCGTACGCACGCCTGGTGGAAGGAGCCCTAGTCTGAGTACGAACACCCGGGAGCAGGTCACTCAGGGTCTCCGCATCCCGTTCACGAACCACACATGGAGGTTCCAAAGGTCGGGACGCGGGTGCCAAAGATCGGCCGCACGGTTGAACCCGTCCAGAATGTAGGTGGCGCGAAGTGACCTGAGTCGAGTTGAGACATGCGATGTGAGTGCAACCCGCCCTGGCGGTTGATATACGCCACGGTCGCTGTGTTGTCCGTACAGACTAACACATGCCTGCCCTGTAGCAACGGAAGAAACCGGCGCAAAGCCTAAAGCACTGCTATCAACTCAAGGCAATTGATGTGCCACAGGGGCCGAAATCGTGTTCAGAAGTCCGAAGCTGGAGCCTGTGGCATAAGGCGTCCCAGCCGGTCTTGGAGGCATCTGTTGTCACAACAACATGCCTGGACACTTGTTCTATGGGCACCCCAGCCCATAGAAAGGCAAGGTCCGACCAAGGCTGAAGATTTGGTGGCCTGACGGTGTGATAGTCACCCGGTGACCGCAGCCATAGATATAATATGCCCCAGGAACCTCTGAAAGAGTTTTGGTGGGACCACCATCTTGGCGCAATGCAGCAGTGACTGCGCACGTTCGTTGGAGAGGCGCGCCACCATAGTGACCAAGTCCAGCTCCATACCAAGAAAAGAGATGTTGGGGAAAGCTTGCTCTTTTCCCAGTTGACCTGAAACCCCAGGTGGCTGAGGTGTCGGAGCACCAGGTCCCTGTGTTTGCACAACTGCTCTGGAGAGTGCGCCAGAATGAGCCAGTCATCAAGATAGTTGAGGATGCGAACACCCACTTCCTGTAATGGGGCAAGGGCGGCCTCCGCGACTTTGGTAAAAACGCGGGGCGACAGGGACAGCCCGAATGGGAAGAACCTTGTACTGGTACGCCCGACCCCCGACCGCGAACCGAAGGAAAGACCTGTGTCGGGACAGAATCAAGACGTGAAAGTACGCATCCATCAGTTCGACCGCTGCGAACCAATCGTTGGCGCAAATGCATGAGAGAATGCGCCTCTGCGTGAGCATCTTGAAGGTTAGCTTGTGCAGGGACCGATTCAAGGGGGGGGGGGGCGCCTGGCGAACTGAATCGCGTAGGCGAGTCTGATCGTCCTCAGGAGCCAACGAGACGGGCTGGGGAGCGCTAGCCAGGCCCCCAGACTCTGTGCAAATGATACCAGGGGGGTGGGAGACATGCCCGAAAGGAAAACAAAGGATTCTCCACCCAGCCCTCCACTGGGTGAAGGAGCGGTGCTGTCACCACCTCCTGAAAAAGGCAGTTCCTCCTCCCTCCAGGCGACACAACTCAGGGCTGCTTAGCCATCCTTTTGGAGGGCTTGTAAGGGGCCTGAGGAGCGGGCGTCAACTTCCTGCGGCTGGCTTGACGGGGACGCAGGCAGATGACTCAGGCAGACAGGGGGGCAGGCCGTGGCGCAGAGGTGGAATCACGCCACGGGAGGATGTGCCAGATGGCCTCTGTCTGCCGCTGGACTGCCGAGAACTTCTGGGCAAAGCCCTCGACAGTGTCGCCGAAAGGGCCACCTTGGGAGATAGGGGCATCAAGAAATCAGGTCTTGTCCGTATCCCACATCCCCACAAGGTTTGGTCCACTGCCTGCTTTCCCCCTTATCCCCACATACACACACAAGTCTGGTGAAACAGAACAAAAACTTTTCAGTAGTTGTGGAACACCAGTAAGTAGGCAAGGCTATTTTATTCAAGTGATTCTTTTATAAAGTAGTGATGACAAAAAAACTTTATGATAACCAATGTATTTTTCTATGAGATCGCTACATTAGCAATTAAAACATTACTTTCTATGTAGGTGTTTTAGATGGTATACGTTAAGGAAGGCCCTTGCACATGTTCTGAAAGAGTATGGGACTTTTAAATCTAAGAAACAAGCAAAGATGGCTATCTGCAAAATGCAGAGGTATATGATTGATTAAGTACTGAAGGTGTTGATGGACTTGGAGTCCGATCACTCATTGTTTGATGATTCTAAATGTGATCAGGACAAAGCAGACAGTGAGGGAGATGCACATGCTGTCACAGAAAGTAAGTGGACACCTTCAAGGCCAAGGTCTCATTCACCATTTCCAGGCGCCAGAGTGGCTAGAGGTAAGGCAAGGGATGAAAATGGCATGACGCATGTTTGAGTGTGCATTAATTTGTGTGTGTGCATACATACAAACATACATACAATGTGATGGTCTTGGCATGCTGAAAATGGTTATAATATTCCAAAGTTAACAAAGTAAAAAACCCACAGGATAA
Organism: Botia almorhae; assembly: GCA_036877575.1. Lineage (NCBI taxonomy): Eukaryota > Metazoa > Chordata > Actinopteri > Cypriniformes > Botiidae > Botia > Botia almorhae. The sequence goes on from JAZGTJ010002469.1 coordinate 17,531, forward strand.
TTGTAAAACTCTAGTCTTATTCATCCAGAGTGTTATAAAACTATGGACCAGCCAAAAGCATGCTGATGGTGGGGAAGAAAGTGATGACCCTCCAACTGAAAATACTCCAAGAGCACCATACAACACTGACCCAAGAAACAAGCTAAATGTCAGAACTTACATCCTTGTGTATGTAAGGGGTCGCATAAGATTCAGTAGAAGGACCTCGTTCTACTGCAAAAGTTAAGTGGTGTCCCCTTACATCCTAGGAAATGTAACTCTTTGTACAACTCAAAAGCAAATTACAATGATTAAATTTTATTTATTATAAATTTAATTTACATTTTTATTTCTTTTTGAAGGTTTTTATACATGAAGGAAATTACATGGCGACGACTGGCAACTTTTTTTAAATGCTAAATGGAAGAAGTTGAACAACTATTGTTGTTGGCAAGATAAAATTAGAGAAAAGAAAAATGGACATAAGAAAATTTTTCAGTGTTCCAAAATGCCAAAGAAGTACATAAAGGAATAAGGAAATTTGGGTTTAATAAAGGCAATAATGGCATGGTCTCCATGCTACATTAACAATAGTAGGCTTTCCAGTTTTAGCTGTATTATTTGTGTTCCTTTCAAATATTGCTCGAGAAATATTATTATTATTATTGTCCCCCCTTAATTTAAATGAAATTGTCAGGGTCCTGGCTTTCTTGTCTTGGATTTTTCTAAATTCTCTTGCCAGGATCCCGACAGCCCTGTGTTTTGTGTCAGAGCATGAGGTTTGGATCCTGACTCTATTCTAGTCTTGGTTCTTGTATTTTAGAGTCAGGATCTATGAGTCAGGACTCATGTTCTGTGTATTTTGTCCGCTACAAACGCGTAATCTTAATGTTATTTAAGGCTTTTTTATATAAAGGAGAAAGATTCTGAAGCAATGCCATCCATGCAGAGTATAATACAGTGGCAAGCACGCTTGAATGTCATTGGCCAGTGCATCTGCACTGGTGTTATGGAATAAGGCCTAGAGGAAGGTTTTGGAGAAAGGGATTCCTTATTAATGCAATGTCAAGTACTTTAAAGGGCATTTGTTTTAATATTCCATTTTTTTATTAACTATGTAGTGATAATCTGATAATTTAAAGATTTGATCATTTGAAGCAATATAACATTGTAAAAAGTGCTATATAAATAAAATTAAATTGAATAATCTCACCATGGCAGCCCTAATCCCAGTTAATAAACTTTTTTTAACTTACGGTTATTTTTTTTCCATTGAGCATGACTTTAACACCCCTGCAGGAGCCGGCCACATCATATGCCCTGCGGGTCAACAGAGCCACAATGTCCTTGTCCAGTTTCTCCATTCTGAATTTGGCCAGATCGGGCTGGAATGTGACACACGTGAAATCTTCTCCATCAAAGTACTTGATCTTCGCCTCACTAGTCTTTGTCATGTTCTCCTGCCATGTCTGTGGAGAAATGGAAAAAGACAAATTATTAAATAAATCTGTTTTAACAGATACCCGTTATCCAAATCACTGTTCAGCAAATAAATGGCTACCTGTTTAAAGCTGCGTTTGTACTCTTTGCAGGCTGTCTCCACTATGAACTTTGTGCTAAATATGTTACAGAGTTTAGCACCATATCCGTTTCTCCCACCTGAAGGGTAATAGTGAAGAGTTAAGTTTGGGTGTGCATTTACTCTCAAAAGGACAAAACAATTCACACTAGTCTTGCACAGGTAGGCCTTTGGCTGCAGTAAAAACTCACAATGGCCACATCATTGTGATTAACCAACAACATCAAACATATTTTCCAAGTTTTACATAAATCACTCAATGTACGCAGAATGTACGGGTTGCCGTGGCAACATATTTTCAAATATCACAAATCCTTTTAGAACTTCACATCAGTCATGTCTCTACTTTATTATACTTCTACTTTATTATTATACTGACCAAGTCTTAAATGACTTCACTAAATGTAAGTTGACTATTTTGAAGATGTCTTTTAAGAGACATTATGAGCTGCCATAGACTCCAAGAGCAGGAGAAGAAGAAAACATACAATAGGGTACAATAATACAAAATTTATCAGCCATTTTCATATCTCAGGACCAGTAGCTTTGCCAATGTAAGCAAAACTCTGCAAGAATCCTCAGGTCAGACTTGTAATGCTATTCTATGTGTGCTGTCAGTACTTTAAAAATCTAATTATGCATTCAACTCGACATGAGTAAAGGACTTACAATTCAAAACTCACTATCATGTAAAAATTTAAAATATCAGTTGGTTATGCTTAGGGCTGGGATGATATACTTATTTTCTGATTTAAAGCTATCCCAATATTTGTGTTCCGATTCAATATATATTGCGATAATTGAGAATTGCAATTATATAACTACTGTAATTAAACTTTACAATTTATTGTGATTTTGGTTTAATTTTTAAATACTACACAAAAAGGTTAATCATACAATTAAAGAAGCTATAATGAGTCATTAACAACAAAAATCCATCACATCTTTTAAAACTGTTCATGCATTACAGGTAAGAGTTGTTTTCTAATTTGACATACACTTGCTGGAGATTTTAGGCATTACTGTGTGACAAAAATACCGTACTGCGGCTCCAAAGTGTACATCATATTTTAAAAATAGATCATATAATGCTATACAGACAAATGTCTTTTTTAAACCATAAAATGCAACCATAATGCATTTTGCATTCTCCGAAGCACTCGTTAATTTACTTAATGTCGCATCCAGAGTCTGTTGTTTGCTGCAGGCTGTTTGCTGTTTAGATCAACATTCAACTCTGGATGGTGTTGCGCAATGTGTGCCACAATACGCAATACGACTTTTGCAGTATGCAATATAGAGTTTGCATACCATTTTAGTCATGTCTAGCACTGCTTTTCCCGGCAATGTGTAGAATCCAGTGTTTCCACACACTGGATTTTAAACGTGAAGTTGCACACAGAATTTGCGAAGATGTTTGTTTGTCTGCCATGGTTTTGGTTTCTCACGCCAGCTTGAAATGCATACGATGTCATGTAATACAAATAACAACAAATACATTTTGCCCTCTACTGGAATAAAAGTGATAACGTCACTCCAACCCCTCTTTGGAAAAATAGAATTGAATATAAATTAAATTGATTCTTGGATATATTTTTCGATTTAAAAAATGTTTTAAAAGAATTGTGATAGTTAGGTGAATCATTTTTTTCTCCCACCTCTAGTAATGCTACAGGGTTTCAGGTAGTGACTCATATTACGTTTGCAGCAAGTGTTTGTTTTACATACCTGTGACTTTCTTCTCATTATCGTCATAGTTGCTGGAGGTAAGGAGGTGTCCGAAGATCAGTGCCGGAACATACATCTTCTCATCTTTGTGCTCCACCACAGGAATTCCCTTACCATTATTCCACACAGATATGGTGTTGGAGTCTCTGTTAGAACCAGGGAAGGCAGGTTAGTCTATCACTATACAGACAAGTACAAAAGATTCTGTCCTGTTTATTACTTATTACTGTCATTACTCACCAAACAAATAAATAACCTTTACATATAACATATTGTTTTGAGAATGCAGTATTTTATTATGTAAGGAGAAAGATTGTGTGCAGTTATATGGGAGACATTAACTTTTCATGGCCATGTAGTAAACTGGCTGCCTAAAAAAACAGTCAATTATAACAGTTAGCTCTCATTATACAGAGATATTTCAACGCTGAATGCTGCCATTAACCAATCAGGGCTCGCAAAATTTCTAAATCCCTGCTAGCCCTTCGGACAGGCACTCTTCAGATTCTGGTAGCCCTAAATGAATTTAAGTAGCCCAAATAAAAAAGACATTATTTTTAATGTAGTAAATTTCAAAAATTTTAAAACACAAATAACAACAATCATATAAATATATATAATCAAATTACAATCATCAATTCAAATATTTGGTTCTAACTGAACTGAAATTTCTATGAACTTGTAAAAACAATATAGAACATAATTTAGTCTGTGTCAGATTCTGAATCTGAAATATCAACTGAAGTCACAGATAAGAAAATGCCACTGGACATTGAGGGCATAGCATCTCCTTTATCTGCTTTACCTGCGTAAGCCAATGCGCATCTAATTTTTACATACGCGCACACAACTTATCAGCGATTTTCTCTCCACTGCGCATGCGCTCTCTATCACATGTTTAATCCTGCTGCTGGAGATTTCACTGGTCACGTGAGGAAAGTAATAACTGACAGAACAAGTGTCACTGATACACAGTTAAAATCTAAGCAGGTGTGAATGTAAGTGTTAAGGCTGCACTCACGAGTCAATGCCAATTTTGATGACAGTCATGTTCTTGTCTCTCTGTTTGTTATCAGCTGCATTGACTGTTAATAAAGAAAATCAACTGTTACAGCATAAAAGACTGTATTATACATAATATTTAACATACTCTTACTGGAAATGACAGATTCACATAAAAATGGTTATACTATAATAAAACAATAGCAACCATGTAATTACAGAACAATCGATGGCACTGTCAACAAATCCATATAATGTGGTAATGTTGTCACAATGACACATACCAAAGTTTAGTTTTTAATATGCCAAGGCACTACTGCCTATACATCTATTTTTGTGTTGCCTTCTAATTTGTTGATGCATAATTGTTTGGTCTAGCAAAAAGCGGTTGGTAACTTTAAAGTGCATGCAAAAGTATTCAAAAGTTATTTAAAAAAATATATAAAAATGTAAAAAGTAGTACAAGATTGAAAAAAAAAATAAACAATTAAAAACAATACTTTGTGCTTGGACCCACAAAAATATAGTAGTAAGTTATTAGATTTTAATAAAGGATTACAAAGATAATTTTATATTAAAAAATGCACACAAATTAAAATGAAATAAATGTAAATGTATTAGGAACATTTGCTCACTTTTGATTTTATGTTGACTAAGTTTAGTAAAAACTGCACTGTAAGTAAAAATAAATCACCATTAGATGATTCTGTAAATTTCTGCAAGATAAAGTTTGAAGGATGTTAGTGAGTGAAACAGACAGAATAATCTTACCAAGAATCTCATCAAAGATTTTATATAATCCAGGGACGAACGTGATCTCCCGCAAATTCATTCCGATTTCCTCATCAAATACCCACATGGGCTAAAGAACACACACATTTAGTATTACTTACAGAAAACAAAAGTATGTCACTTGAGTCAATTTTATGTCACTATGTAGCAACACTGTACCATACACATTAGCAAAGCATGTATTACAGTCAAATAACAATTCTGACATGGTTATTTGGTTATCATGAAAGGTTGGCTCTGTCGCAAAAGAGATCTGATTCAGAATCAGTGTCATACAGAACGGGTGTGTCCTCCCACCTGAGTAACCGGCTCCACAGAACCGATGTAAGTGTCTGGTCGGAGAAGGATGTGCTCAAGCTGAGTTTTCTTTTGGTAGATCCTCTCTACAGACATCTTCTTTGAACTCTCTTTCTTCACTGCCTCACTCTTCCCTGAATCTTCTCGGCCATTCACCTCCTCTTTCTTTGCACCACTGTTTTTGTCAAAGAGGGTCTGTTGGTGGATAAAAGAAAACAAGTTTATACTAATTTTTTAACCCTGGTTTTCAATCACAGCTTTCATGCGTCTTGGCATGCTCTCCATTAGTCTTTCACATTGCTGTTGGGTGACTTAATGTCAAACAGCTCAGCTTTGTTCGATGGCTTTCAACCATGCATCTTCCTCTTCATCACATTTCAGAGGTTTTCAATGGGGTTCACATCTGGAGATTTTGCTGGCCATGACAGGGTCTTGATCTGGTGATCCTCCATCCAAACCTTGATTGACCTGGCTGTGTGGCATGGAGCACTGGAAAACCAATCCTCTGAGTTCGGGAAATTGTCAGAGCAAAAGAAAGCAAGTTTTCTTCCAGGACAACCTTGTATGCGGGCGTCTTTATTCATGCACCTTTCACAAATTTGCCCAATTCCAGCCTTAGTGAAGCACCCCCAGATTATCACAGATCTTCCACCAGATTTCACTGGAGAGGCTTGTAGCCAGGTCTCTGTCTAATCATTAGACCACCAGGTGTTGGGCAAAGCTTAAAATTGGACTCATTAGAGAAGATGACATTACTCCAGTCTTCTACAATCCTTACAGTCTTTTGCAAACCTCAGCCTGGTTCTTCTTTGCTTCTCATTGATGAAGGGCTTTTTTCCAGTTTTGCATGACTTTAGCCCTGCTTCTAGGAGCCTGTTTTGAACTGTCCTTGCCGTCCATTTCACCCCAGTTGCCATTTGCCATTCTTTTTGTAGGTCACTTGCCCTGAACCGATCTGCAGTTTGACCTTGTTCTTATGAACCGCTGTCTTTTAAACTTTAATATTGGAATTTGTTTTTAATTTATGGAAGCAACCTTATGCTCACTCTGATAGTAAAGCCAGAATTGAATCCTTATTTTCCTCACTCAAGACGTTTCAACTCTTTTGGCATGGTCAACAGTTATTATTTGATTCCCCTTACTTTTGAGGTTCTACTAGCACTGTTTTTGCCATCCAGCTGGTCCTATTGCAAGAGGATAGTGATGACCACAACTGTGTTCTATACTTTTCTTTTTGCTAAATAATATTTGGTTAATAATATATATATAATACATATATATAGATTGTTTTTTACATTTACACATATATAGATAATGATTTGTAATCTGGACTCAAGAGTGGCGGCCTCTTTGTTGTGTATTTAAATAGTTAACAGATTAATTCAGTAGTTAAGTAGCTTTTAGTTCTAGGCTTTTTGGCAATTAGAGTAAAATAAACCCTAACTGTATAAACATCCCAAAAGTAAGTTTGACTCAACAAAGACGAGAATTAATCACAATTAACGTGATTCGAAGCAAAATAACTTCCACCACATAATCACGAAGAGCTCTGCACATCATACACAAAATGATGATCAGAGGTGCTTTTTTTAAACATATATTATGTAAAGGGATGAATACACGAGTATATTCTGAATACAAATTGTTAGTAGTAAATGAATGCAGGCGAGTCTATGATCTTATGTCTTCTGGACTGCATGAATTTCGCAGCTTAAAAGCTCAAGCAGACAAACAGTGGTTATAATCAATCGCAATCAAAGTGTGTGTGTGTAATAACACATGAATTATCATGTTAATAATCGTAAATAGGACTTACCACCCAGGTTAGTCCTCCGCTTCCTGCCGCACCGTTCGACATTTTTCTATTGTTTGTGTCTGCCCAGAAAAACAATCAGAAAGCGTCCATATGTGATCTGCAAACGCCTCAAACACCTGCCACCATCCGGCCTTTCCTTTGTTTATTTTTACTGTTGTGACCGAGGTGAGTTTCTGCAACCGGCTTTCATGTAAGCAGTGTGCCAGCTCAGACTGAATGTTTGTCGGCTATTGTTAAACTCGACCACCGGCGCCTGTTTATGGCCTACACGACTAACTAAGACTTTTTACTAGCTCTTTAATATTAAATAATGTTAAAACACGTTAAATACATTCTAATAAGAGAAAAAATAAGTTAATAAACCATACAAACAAACAAACTTAAATTCTTCGTGTGCGAAATTGAATTTCTATCACATAAATGGATTTCATTCAATAACACAGCCGAGGTGTCTGTCCGGCAGCACTATCCGCACGGCGACACGCCCATACAGCTCCACCCGACCAATAAGAATCTGAGGCGCCGGTATTTCGACCAATAATAATCAGCTACACACCATGCAACGTCACACACTTCAAATTTCGGAGAAAATACATCGTTGTGGCGTTGCGTTACGGGGCAAACATTTCTTTACCTTGGGGCAAGCCTTTTTTCACCTTGGGTCCGTGTACTTTTTATTAGTTTGATATCATATTAAAAATGAATAAGGTTAAATTTACAGACGATACGTTTTCCTGGTGTTTCGTTTAGTTTAACAAACAGAAAATTAAGTTTCGGCTCGCTCTCTCGTTTGCAGAATTGGTTTATGGCTTAAATATTTCGCTCGCACTTGTGGGCGGTGCTGAAACATCCCCTTTCATCCGAATAGGCAAATTACTCCGTCTTGTGTACATCCTTTATTTTGTTAGGCAGAATAAAACCCTGGAATTAACCACCACTTACGGTTAACAACGCGTGACACTTGTATCAGAAATATGCAGTGCTGCTGCGAAGCTTCGCCTCTAATGTACGATAAATGATCGCAAAACCATACAGTATGTTGAAACGGCGAATATTACTTATAAAAGAGCATTATATTGTATTGTTTACAATACTTTAGATCCTCTGCATAGTATTATTAATTCATTACTTGTAGGAATATGTCCCAAAGCTTTACAAACTGGCTGTTATCAGACCCCTTATTAAAAAAACAGTGCTAAAAAACTAGTAAATTACAGACCCATCTCAAATGTATCTTTTATTTAAAAAATACTAAAAAAAAGGTTGTGTCTTTACAAATATGTTCATTCCTAGAAAGATGGTGTCTGCGAAAAGTTTCAGTCAGGATTACGACCATATCATAGTAGACTGCTCTCATCAGAGAGACAAATTACTTGCTCTTGTCAGCTGATCATGGCTCATGGCACATATCTTCTAGTGTTACTTATTTATTGAGTGAAAGGCTGTTATGTTACTTATTTATTGAGTGAAAGGCTGTTATGCTGTTCATTTTTTAATTTATATTGATAAAAGTATGGAGTATGGAGTCACGCAGCGCTCAGTGCCTGGGCCTCTGCTTTTCATCCTGTTTATGCTACCTCTGGGTGGAATTATTAAGAGACATGGAGTTAGTTAGTTCATTGTTGTGCTGATGATACTCAGCTGTACATCATATTCTCTTCCAAAAAGACGCATACATTAACCAAACTAACAGAATGTATAGTCGATATCAAAACTTGGATGACTAGCAACTTTCTACTACTAAATTAAGTTAAAACAAAAGTTTTAATTTTTGGACCAAAATCTTCCCCATGGAACAACCTAGAACACTGTCTTAGGGTGTTTTCACAACTTTTCACACCTGCATTGTTCCGAAACCGGGTGTTAAGTCGCTACAATGTTGCAATTTCAACTTGGTTCGGTTCGCATTCACAGGGCAATATTTCCAAACGGAAATATTTCCAACTTGCTTAATACAAGTCACATGCTAGTAAACTGTTATTGGTCAGAGTCATCTGTTTATTTTCACGTATTCTGCTCAAAGTTGTCATCCATCCATCAGGATGGACAGAGAACCTTCGCGGGATTATTGCGGCTTTTTGGTAGCTGCTGTTATATTGAACCAAGGGGGAACCAAGGGGGAAAATGCACCAGGTTCCAAAACAAACACTCAGGTGTTCGGATTCGTTGAGGATTACGTACAGGTCACCGCCCCGGCTTCTCAGGTCTTGGCCATCGACGGCGGTTAAACGGCGTGAGGACACGCCTACTGGGAGGGCGTACATAATTTTATTATGATATGTTGTGTTCTGTTTCCCATGCCACTCATGTTCACTTCCGGGTTATGTTGATCATCATTACCTGTCTCATCGTGATTTGTCAGTGTATTTAAGTTCTGTGTTTTGTTTGTTTTAGTGTTGGTTGTTGCCGTTGTTCGGAGGTTTTTGTAGTGATTATTATCTTTTGTATTTACTCTTGTCTTGCCTGGTTCTTGGATTTACACTTTTGGATATTTGGATTACCCCTGTTGGATACTTCTGCCTTGGTTCTGTTTTTGTATGATCATCGTAGTTTGTTTTTATGTTTCACTGCTGTTTGCACTTGTTGTCACCTCATCATTATTACGGTTAGTGTTTGTGTTGTTTCCCTTGTTTATTATTTCATTAAATATCATTATTGTCTAGTTCCGTGTTCCCGTTGTTTATTTTATCACAAACACAACCGGCCCCACCCCACCAATTAGCTAAAAACCTGGGTGTCCTTTTTGATAGCAATTTGTTCTTTTAAAACTGCATTTCCAAAAATATATCAAAACTACGACACAGGCTCTCCATTGCAATGCCCTACTTGGTGGCTGCCCTGCAGGATTAATACAAAACCTCCAGCTGATTTAAAATGCAGCAGCAGCAAAATGCAGCACCAGAATTGAAGACACTTCCCATAAGAATATACTAGCTCCACACTTGATTAAACATATATTCTACAATTCACAGGCATTAGGGTTGTAAAGTAACAGTATCTGCCTTAAAATGAATTACGAACAATGAATAGGAACTGTGCTATTATTGGCTGCAATACATTGTAAATCACTGTTTATAAAAATGTTAAGATATTGTTTACTTTGGTTCAGAAATTCAACCAAATAAATAGTGCAATTTATGAATTTCAGTTTCTGTACAATGTTCTGTGCAATTTCTGAATTTTAGTTTCTGTTTACTACAGTTTCTGTATTGGTTTTAATTATAAACAATTATACACAATGATTCAAAGTAATTTTATTATACTGCTTTGAGTAATCGAATACCATAACGTACATATTACATTTAACAGATTATATTCTATCATCCATGAAATACTATACATCAGTGGTTCTCAAACTGAGGGCTGCCAGAAGGCACAGTTTTGAAGTTTTATGAACTATTGGGTGATATCAGCTAAAGTGAGCCATCAGTTAAAATGGGCCATTTAAGGTTAGAGCATGGTTACTCTCTTATATTTTGTCCTAACAAAAGAAAATGGTTGCCATCTATTACCACAACAGTACTTGAAATTTTTAATTAATAACAAATTTAACTAAAATAATTAAGATATTGTTCAAATATTTTTAACAAAATAACTTTTAACATACAAGTTTTTTTACATTGCAGCAATTTCTCGGTCAAGCAGGTACATGCTCTACAACATCAGGAAAATCAGACCTCTTGTGCTTGTCCAATATTAAGCCTGGACTACTGCAAAGCCCTACTCCCAGCCTCCACACGATCTGCTGAGATCATTACAACCTTCAAGAAACAACTTAAAACACACCTGTTTTGGAGACATTAGACTTAGGTTAGCTCCAATGGTTAACCTCACTTTATGTACGGTGAGGAGGATAAGAAGAGGGAGAGAGATAGAAAAAAGTGAGCGCAGGGCCTGCTGTAAGCAGAGCTGTTTTCTAAGCACTTATAATAAGTGAAGATACCCTTTAATAAAACTGTCAAAAATAAAAAATTATGGCGATAACACAACACTGCAATAAAATAATTGCACGCTTTGGTCTGTGATTACAAGAGTTTGGCCTTTTTTGGTTACATTTATGAATGCGGGTGTAGTTAGTTACCACGCTATAACATCTCACTCTGTACACATTATACACACTGGCAAGTAGCAGAACTTTAAGCTAGTTTTTATGTTTCTTTTCTAAGATAAAAGTGTCTCTGATGCATTGCTTTATTGGAACTGAGAGGCATTGGGCTGCTGTCCTTTATCTTCTTTAAGCATAGAGAAGCAACTTTGTGTAATGTTTTACAAAAGAGGGAGTTAACATTTTTAGTTGCATTGTCTGTTGCATGTCTGCTGTAATTGGATTTAAATATGTTTTTATATAAAAGACAAGACATTCTAGGGAAACATGCTAAGTTTTATGAATATGTTAAAAGAAAGGGGAGATGACAGCAAGTTTTATAAAAATCAACCACATTATCTCAGCTGAAGGCTGTAATTCCGAATGTCTACCAGATGGAATCACAGGATAAGAATTTTTATTAAGAACATGTATTACGAACAAAAATAAAATATAATTTACTCTAAGTTTCACAATTGGTTTGCAAATAAACATGTGCCCAAGTACAAAAATATTCTGTAGAAAACACATTTACATTACATTTCTTGTAACCTCACACCAGCTCAATAGAAGCAGCAGTCATTTGGTTTATTACCTGCATTGATCTCAAGGTAACTGTCATACCAGAAAGTCAAGCAACCCATTAGGATGCTCACAATGGTACTGTTACGATGGAGACCTCCACATCATGTCCGCCATCGCGTCAGCGAGAACCATCACCCAAGGACTAGGACTCTTCCGGACTACAATTCCCATAGATATTTACATCACTTCCGAGTGTCACGTTCCAGCAGTTTCCTGTTTGTCACATGCTTCCTCACGCGCTCTATTTAAAGTCGTTTTGGACTGCTCACCGTGATGTCTTGTATTGCCCACCCGCGTACATTTCAGAGTGTTTCCCTTGTTGTTTTTCTGGATGTTTTTGGACTGATTTTCTAGTTATTGGATTACTCGTTGCCTGCCCACGACTCCTGCCTGGATTACGATTTGTGCTTGTTTGGACTGAGTTTGACTAGGATCACGTTTGTCCGCCGCCTGCCCCGACCCCACGCCTGGACTATCGTTGATGAGTATTGTTTTCCCTCTGATATACCTGTTTGCTGTTGCCTACTTTGCCTGTTTTGACCTGTGTGAATAAACGCTGCGTATGAATCCTCACAACCCAGGGTCTTCATTACAGGTACATCTATAAAAGTTGGTGAAGGTTTTGGGAGGGATGCCAAGGGTCATAAGCCTCTGTAGGAAATGCCTTTTCCTTAGGTTGCAAGTCTTTATACATGACCTCACATGGATCATAAAGAACTTTTTGTTGTTCTACATTGATGATAAGACAAGCGTCCATTATGTGTACTATTAAGATGTACTCTGAATACCACCGCCAGAGTATGTGGTTTTGTTTATGATTGTCAGCATGGCATCAGTTCTTCTGTCTGTGTATGTATATATGTATATATATATATATATATATATTGTCACGGGCGAGGAATCACACGACAAGATAGGCGGTGTGCAAATACCCTGGAGGGTGGATTTATTAAGTAAAAGGTGCGTGTAGTGGGCGGTGAGATGCGTGGGGGAGGCAGCCGGGCTGGCTGCTGGTGCAGGTGCTGGTGCGGCTGGTGCGGCTGGTGCTCGGGGTTGCGTCCCTCCTGGCGGCGGGAGTGTGCTGCTTTCGGCGGCTTTCGGCCACTCGCTGCTCTCTGTCGGCGCGGGGGACACGCAACGTACTTCCGGCTTGCGGCACTTGTAGCTCTCGCTCGCAGCTCTGTTCTCTTCACCTTCCTCTCCATCCAACTCTCAACCTCTCTCCGCTTCTGGGCGGAAGCCGGCGGCGGCGTCTTAACGCCGCGGGGTGACGCGTCGCAGCTGTGCCCGGTCTGCCCGTGATGAGCTCGGGCAGGTGCGGCGCGTCCGTTGCCAGGGCGACGCTGACTGCCCCGGTGCGCCTCGTCACAATATATATATGCAAAGATATTAAGAGAACACTGCAAAATTATCAGTTTCTCTGGTTTTACTTTTTATAGGTATGTTTAAATAAAATGTTTTCTTTAATTATATAAACTACTGACAATATTCCTTCCAAATAAACAAATTGTTGTTTATAGCATTTTTTGCAGAAAATGAACTACGGTCAAAACAACAACAAATATGTAGTGGTTTTAGACCTCAAATAATGCAAAGTTCACACTAATTTTTAAACAACACAATACTAATGTTTTAACTTAGGAAGAGTTCAAAAATCAGTATTTGGTGGAATAACTCTGGTTCCTATTTGAGGGAACTTGATGCTGTCATTGACGCTATGGGGAACAGCTTAAGGCGCACCTGATTCTGAACATGTCTAAAACCAGGCCTATTTATAGGCAAGTTCAAGGTCATGTGACATAGCATTGCATGTCACGAAGCCTTTAAAAGACACCTGGAAAATATGTCATAAGCCATCATAACCCTCACAGAGCAGAGGCTTCAATCGTGGGGCTCGCAGCTTGATTTGGCGGAAGAGCAATGAGAGACGGGCCCTGCCTTTTCTTCTGTGCTCTCCATTGAATTGGATGAGCACATGCCAGCTTCAGAAGCCTGCTCTGCAGTTTCTTCTGAGCTGGAAGATGAGCTCATGCTGGTGGTATCAGATGACGATGGGTGCTGAAGCAGACCAGACCCGCATTTGAGGAGCTGGTTGAGGTTGTTTCTCATACTGTTGAGAAGCTGAGCCTTGAGTGGCCAGATGAATGACAGCACACTAAGACATTGAAGTTGGATGATAGGTTTCTATCATACAGTAGGAAACAGCCTTCCTGTCACAATCTCTTGTTCTTCCCAGATCTTCACACTGAGGTGTCGAAGTTGTCGAAGAAGCCATATTCGGCTCATGTTTTTACTCCTGCTACAAGCAATTATTCCTCCATCATGGGTTTGCATGGGTATGAGCACAGAGCTCACCTCTGCATCTTCTTCCAAATCCTCTGCTGCTGTCGGAGGATCTGTGTCCTATTCTGGATCTGCGTCACTTAAATGGGTCTCTAAGGAGATGTTGATGCTCAAACACATCTAGCCAGAGGACTGGTTTGTCACGATAGATCTGAAGGATGCATACTTTCACATTGCAATTCTGCCAGAACACAGGAACTTTCTCAAGTTCGCTTTTGGGGGTGAAGCCTACCAGTATTGTGTGCTTCCTTTCAGCCTAGCTTTATCCCCCTGCACCTTCAAAAAGTGTGTGGACATAGCAGTTTCTTCAAGAGTGCTATTCTGCAGGGTTGGCTTCCACCACCCTCAAGGTATATATGGCCACTGTGTCTTCTAGCCACAAACCTGTCGATGGAGCCTCTATTGGGAAAAATCCCTGTGGTGTCTCGTTTTTTGCATGGTGCCAGATGGCTGAGGGCTGTCTGTCACCCATGGGCCTCTTCTTGGGATCTTACTGTAATGCTAGGGGTTTATCTTCGGTTTCTTTTGAGTGCCTAGAGTCAGCCTTAGATAAGTTTCTGACTCTTTAGGTGGCTCTACTCTTTAGGTAGATCTCTCAGTAGACCCTGCCTGCTTGGATTTTGCCTCTGGCTTTGTTAAAGCCATTTTGTGCCCTAGACCAGATTATATCCCCAAAGTGCCTGCTGCAGCTGGTCACCCGGTGTGTCACCTTTGCGCATTAGAGCCCATTCTACCAGGGGTGTAGCATAATCTAAGGCTCTGTCTAGTGGAGCATCCCTAAGTGATGTTTGTGCTGCGGTAGGTACTCTCCGCAAACATTTATTAGATTTTATATATAAATGCAACTTAAAGCACTTAGGTCCTCCTGAGATGACAAGTCTAACTCTGCTCCTTTGTTCTGTGCCAATATTTCACAGCATCTGGGGCAGGCCTGTCCTCATTGTGGCGTAGTGGGTTTTACTTCCCCATAGTTTCAATCACGAAGCAGTGTCAAGTTCCCTTAAAAGGGAACATCTTGGGTTATGTATGTAACCCGTCAGAGGTTTTAAATGGTGTTCAGATCTAGAGATCAGGCTGGCCATGACAGAGTCTTGAGTCTTGATCTGATGATCCTTTATTCAAACCTTGATTGACCTGACTGTGTGACACAGAGCACTGTCCCGCTGACAAACCGATCCTCAGAGTTGGGGAACATTGTCAGGGCAAAAGCAAGCAAGTTTTCTTCTAAGACAACCTCATATGTGGCTTGATTCATGCGCCCTTCAAAAAACGAATTTGCCTTATTTCTTGCTGAAGCACCTCCAGATAATCACAGATGATCAGATTTCATAGTGGGTGCAAGACACTGTGGCTTGTAGGCCTCTCCAGGTCTTCGTCTAACCATTAAATGACCAGGTGTTGGGCAAAGCTGAAAATTGGACTAACCAAAGAAGATGACCTTACTCCAGTCCTCTACGATACAATCCTTATGGTCTTTTGCAAACCTCAACCTGGCTATTCTTTGCATATAATTGATGAAAGGCTTTTTTTTCCAGGTTTGCACAACTTCAGCACTGCCTCTACGAGCCTGTTTTGAACTGTTTTTGCTGTGCATTTCACCCCAGTTGAATATATTTTCTCAGAATGGTCATTTACATTATGTAGGATCTCTACATTTTATGTAGAAATATAGCTGCTAGCAGCAATTATCGGGATTTAAGCGCCTTTGAGACCTTTAAGACCTTTGCATGGATTTCTTAATGGAAGATATTAGGTATTAATTAGCAGGTGTTTAAAAACATTTGCTAAATAACTTTTTTTGCATGCTTCTTTAGTATCATAAGATGCATGATCATCTGATGTTTTGTTTAGGAAATATAGACTTATTGGTACAATTGGCCACACCCCACTTTTAACACAGCCCTGTTACAGTGTTCCAAATGAGCAAGTTAAAATATTTTTGATAGTTATTGATGAAGAGAGCCCAGAGAATTGTACTGTATTGGTTTGATTGAGGTTGAGTAAAAACCTAGGACCCTTTACCCAAGTAGGGTTTTTAAATAACCTTCAGATAATATTTAAAGACTGGTTTGACTGACAGCAGTGGTTCCAGAGGCCAAGCTGTTCAGAATTAGGAGTTCTAACATATAATATGAATGTATTATCTGTTTGCCAATTGTTGCATGATATGCAATTGTTAACCCACCCAAAAAAACATGACAGTGCCCCCTGGTGGTCGAGTTTTCAAAATTAATAAAGACCAGAATCAAACATGCCCACCAAGTTTCATTCCCAACAAAATAGGTCTAATAGGTCTCTAAACTTCACTGGCCGATGGCGGCCATGTTTTTCAAGATAATTGACATTTACATTTAGTCAATTGAATGTCCTTATACATTCATGAGACCTTGAACAAGACACTGCATGCCTAGTTGATTGAGCTAACTTTGGATTAGTTATAGTCGTTTTTACAATGTTACATTGCTTCAAAGCAGCTTTACATAAAAAAGGAATAATAATAATAAAACACAGAACAAATGTCAGCTAAATCAATGATATTTTTGCAAATAATATTTGTAAGATGTATAAGACTAATTAGGCATACTAGGTTTATAGTACGTTAATGAAAAAAGGGTTGACTGAACCGATATAACCACAAAATCATTAAACAAGGTATGCATTCCAGCTTACATGGCATATAAAAGAGGGACAGGGGTATAAGGGATTTGCAATAGTACTATAAACTACACGACAACAACGAAACAACATGCAAAAGTAGAATACATACATACAATAAAAATATTAGAAGTTTACAATTTACAAAACACATTTTACAAAAGCTAAGTTAGACGTCAACAGTCCCCCAGCAAGCAAGCCAACAGGGCGACAGTGGCAAGGAACCAAAACTTGGACCTACCATGGAGAATAAAATGTTGAAAGAAGCTGAGCTCAACAGGGAGAGCTGCAATTGTTAAAGCTGCAATTCTTGGATACGAACTTGTTTGTAGTTGATTATTATGATTTATAGTTGTTATTATTAATGAAAATATGTTGGGCACTGAGAAATCATGCCAACAGAAATGGCAAGGCATAATGTTACAGCCATTACATCACACTGCTGTGGCTAAGCAGGGAACAAAATATAGAACCTAACTAAGCTAAAAGTAGACATGTATATAACAGGCATGTATGTAACGGTAGATTTACTAGGGAAGTCTATCAAATCCTGATGATCGTTCCATCCAGTCCCCCACCATCTGGTCTCAGAATTTGGATCCAGCTGACTACAGGACCTTGGGGAATAAAAGACAGACAGATTTAGTGTGGAGCCAGTACATCTGTTCTTGTGTGAAGTATCAAGTGTCCCTGGTTTCGGTTTACCTAATTAATGCAACATAATAATTAAGGTATTTGAGTAATAAATCTATAGGCTAGATTAAATAGGTGGGTCTTTAATCTAAATTTAAACTGACATAATGTATCTGCCTCCCGGACAAAACTGGGAAGACTATTCCAAAGTTTGGGTGCCAAATACAAGAAGGATCTACCACCAGCACTTGTTTTTGAAATTCTGGGTATTAACAGTTGACCAGAATTTTCAAATTGCAAGAGATAGGAGAGGGGCTCGCTTAGGAATTAAGGAGCTAAACCATTCGGGGCCTGGTAGATAATCAGCAAAATTGAAAATTTAAGCTTGATAGGCAACCAGTGGGGTTGACAAAACTGGACTTATATGGTCATACTTGTTCATTCTCGTGAGAACTCTGGCTGCTGCATTCTGAACCATGAATTAATCTTGCAGGGCAGCCACCAAGTAGGGCATTGCAATAATCAAGTCTTGATATCATAAAGGCATTAATTCATTTTTCAGTGTCTGGCTTCAAGAGCATGTGTTGTAGTTTTAATATATTTTTAAGCTGAAAAAATGCAGTTTTACAAATATTGGAAATGTGGTTTTCAAAGGACAAATTATTATCAATAATGACACCCAGCATCCATCAAGAGTAAGACAGTGTTCTATGTTGTTCCATGTTTAGGGTTTTTTGTTCAATAAGTAAAACTTCTGTTTTATCTGAATTTAATAGTTGAAAGTTGCTAGTCATCCAAGTTTTGATATTGACTATGCATTCTGTTAGTTTGGTAAATTTATGAGTCTCGTTGGGCCGAGAAGAAATGTATAGCTGAGTATCATCAGCATAACTATGAAAACTAACTTCATGTCTCTTAATAATTGCTCCCAGAGGTAGCATGTACAGGGTGAAAAGTAGGGTTCCAAGCACTGAGCCCTGCGGTAATCCATTTTGGACTTGTGATCGGTATGACACCTTTTCACTCACAGCAACAAACTGGAATTGGTGGGATAAATATGATTTAAACCATGCCAACATAGTTTTCAAGCCTTAGTAGAATGCTGTGGTCAAAAGTGTCAATGCGCTAAGGTCGAGTAATACTAGAGAAGAGATACAGGCATGATTGGCTGACAAAAGCAGATCATTTGTCACTCTGATGAGAGTAGTCGCTGTACTATGATATCGCCTGAATCCTGACTGGAAATTCTTCACAGATACCATTTCTTTCCAGGAAAGAGCATATCTGTGAAGACACCACCTTTTCCAGTATTTTGAGATAAAAGGTAATCAGAACTTTGTGGAGTATGCCTGTGAAAAAGGCACACTGTTTGATAAATGGTGTCAAGCTACTGTTGGTTCTGAAAAAACTCTAAAGTTTCAAAAACAGCTAAACATCTATCACAAAATAAAACAAGGGAGTGTTTTTATTGTTACGTCACATAATTGCAGGGTGTCCATTTTTGAAAAAGAAAAATCAGTCTAAAACTAAAAGTGTTGGTCTGGTTTGTTCTGTAACTGATAGATGGAGATCAGAAATTAATGCAGTTTATAAACCATTTATTTGTCAGGGTATGGTCTCTTCTAAATGGATTGGAGAATGACCAATTTCTATCTCCAAATAAATGGGAGATAGAAAGATGGCGCCGGTGAGGTCGGATGCCGTCACGACTGCTCTTACCACTTTTTCTTTGTTTTTGTCTTTTAAACTGAGTGTAGATACAGACATGCCAGCAAACTCCTCAACACGGAGCACATTCATTACAACAGAGATACTCTTATTTCTATTGGTGTACAATGTACTCAATTCAACGTTTTTGACCTCGGATCCCAGCTGGCCGAGTGAGATCCTGAGGGAGAACAAAGGACGTGACCTGCAGCGCCGCCCCCGAGGGAAACGAGCTGGCGTCAGGAACAGGCTGACAGCCCGTGCACACCGCACACCTCTGCCTAGCATCCTGCTCGCCAACGTCCAGTCACTGGAGAACAAGCTTGATGACCTCAGGGCCAGGGTAAAGTTCCAGAGAGACATTCAGGACTGCAATCTCCTCTGCTTCAATGAGACATGGCTAAACCCAACGGTGCCGGACCACGCCATCCAGCCAGCCGGGGAAATCAAGAGGAGGCGGTGTGTGTTTAATGGTGAACAGCAGCTGGTGCGACAGCGCGAACATTGTTCCTTTCACACACACATGCACACCCAACCTGAAACTACTGACCATCAAATGTCGTCCTTTTTATCTTCCTCGGGAGTTTACATCAGTAATAGTCAGCGCTGTTTATATTCCACCTCAGGCAGACACAGACATTGCTTTATGCGAGCTGCATGAAGCACTCATACAGCACCAAATTCAGCACCGGGATGCTGTGCTTATTGTGGCGGGGGACTTTAATAGTGCCAACCTCAAACGCACAGCGCCAAACTTTTTCCAGCACATCAGCTGCCCCACCAGGGGTGAAAGGACACTGGACCACTGCTACACCACAGTCAGAGACGGCTACAAGGCACAATCTCGCCCTCCGTTCAGGAAATCCGACCACGCCGCCATCTTCTTCATGCCAAAATATAAACAAAGGCTCAAGCAGGAAGTTCCGGCTCGGAGGGAGGTCTCACGCTGGACGGACCAATCGGTGGCTGCTCTGCAGGACGCTCTGGAGGACGCAGACTGGGACATGTTCCGGCGCAGCTCTGATGACGTCAACATGTTTACGGAAGCGGTTGTGAGATTCATCGGGAAACTAGGGGATATCACAGTTCACAAGAATATCATCAGAACGTTTCCTAATCAGAAGCCGCTGCGTACAACACAGGGCTCGCCAGTGGAAACATGGACGAGTATAAATCTGCATCCTTCAGCATGCGCAGAGTGGTGAAGCAGGCAAAGCGGCGCTATGGACAGAAACTAGAGTCACAATTTCAACAGAGTGGCTCTAGGAGTCTGTGGCAGGGACTAAGAATTATGACGGACTACAAAACATCATCTTCCAGATCGGTGAATGCGGACCCTTCTCTAGCAGACGAGCTAAACATCTTTTATGCTCGCTTCGAGGCTGCAGCTCACAGCGCTACCGGCATTAGCAGCGCTACCGGCGTTAGCAGTGCTAACAGCGCTATAGGCAGCTCTTAAACCTCTCCCTGGAACAGTCTACAATCCCGACGTGCTTCAAACAGTCCACCATTGTTCCTGTCCCCAAGAAACCCCAGCCCGCCTGCCTGAACGACTACCGCCCAGTAGCCCTGACCTCAGTAGTGATGAAGTGCTTCGAAAAGACTCATCTGAGACTTCATCACTTCTTCCCTACCTGACACCTTGGACCTGCTACAGTTTGCGTACCGTCCCAACCGGTCTACTGAAGACGCCATCACACACCTCCATCATACAGCCCTGAGCCATCTGGACAGCAGGAAGGGGAATTATGTTAAAATGCTGTTTGTTGACTACAGTTCAGCGTTTAACAACATTATTCCCTCCATACTCACCACTAAGTTGGAGATCCTGGGCCTTAGCCCATCCCTGTATCGATGGATCTCCAAATTCCTCTGCGAGACAGACCTCAGGCAGTACGAGTGGGCAGCCATGTCTCACCCTCACTCACCCTCAGCACTGGAGCCCCCCGGGGTTGTGTTCTGAGCCCCCTGCTGTACTCATTGTACACCTTTGACTGCGTGGCCACTTCCAGCTCCACCAACATTGTGAAGCTTGCAGACGATACTGTGGTGGTGGGCCTGATGTCCAATAACAATGAGACGGCCTACCTAGAGGAGATTAAAAACCTGGAGACATGGTGCCAGGTCAACAATCTCCTCCTGAACGTCAGCAAGACAAAGGAGCTGATAGTGGACTTTAGCACAAAGCAGGAGAAGAATTACCAGCCCCTCACCATCGACGGGACCCCAGTGGAGAGAGTGAACAGTTTCTGGTACCTAGGTGTTTACATCATGCAGGACCTGACATGGTCCTGTCACGTTAACACCCTGGTGAAGAAGGCCCAGCAGCATCTTTATCATTTATCTTTATCATTATCAACTTTGAACTGTGGGTGTGTTACGCCTTGTGTTTTTCTGGTTATGTGTTGTGAAAATTTAAGGTTAAAAGGAATGTTCTATTACTTTAAATAAGACGTAATCTTATAATATCGCGAGAACGGAGATCTGCGATTAGGCTCGCGAGAGAATAGTTTTGAGCACAGTTGAAAAGAGCATGGGACAGAGAGATGATGCGCACTGTGTAATCGGATGGGGCTAATATACAATGTTTACCTCTTCATGTTCAATAAATCAAGTGTTATGACTTCCCGAGCTCCCTGTCGGTGTCCTCCTTGCAACAAAGCCAAGAACTCACGCGCCAGCGCGTGGTAAGAACTGTGAATCTAACATGTAGAAACAACGCGCATTACAATATATTTACCATATAAAGGTAAATATATGTCAGCGTGTATTTACCTTTGTGCCCTTTTGTGCTTGATCCCGCAATTGCTGCTTGCAGAGGCGAAGACCCAACTGTGTTCATTTTCTTCTTCCTCTGCTCCTGAAGTCTATGACATCCCATAAAATGGTACATGAGGGAACATACACAGTTTTGTCACTGTGGCACCTACTGGTCCAGTGATATGAAAATTGCTATTTTTGCATTTTTAAATCTTTGGCTAAAAATCACGAGTGAGTAATTTATTTTGATTTATTGAGGCATGTAGAGTCAAATGATATTCAGCGTTACAGGGTTGGCCATTTTAGGCATCGGCTATTTTGAATTTTGTTGTGAAATGCAATATCTTACCAAATAAAACATCATGTGCATCATCTAAGGACACAACTGCAAAACGTTATTACAATCTTTTTAATAGATCAAATGGTTCTTAAGTAATGCATTAAGATTAAATGGCAAGATACCAAAAAGGATCTCAGGCTGTCTCCTTACAATTTGCCACCTATTGGTTAAACAATATAAATGATTTTATATTGCTTTAAGTGGTTTAACTGATGTATTTTAAGCTTATCTTTCTAAACTTATCATCAATTATATGAATATTTCTTTTTGTGGCCTTAATGTGCTTGATTCCCTATAATTTCTGCTAGCAGCTATATTTACTAGTGATCAAAAATCCTTGTTGTAGTCGTTAGTTTTTCTGTTATGGGGCAAAAACCTAGTTTTTTTAGTTTTCTTCTTTTTCTTCTTATGCTCTTGGCAAGTCTATGACAGCCCATAGAATGGTACATAGGACAGTTATGAAATTTGGCACACAGATGGACAGTCTAACATGTTAGCATCACAAAAAACTAAATCTTTTCTCCTCTGATTCTGTGGCTCATGCCAATACCATTACATTCCATGACATCATTTTCTGTTAATAAATGTTTTCGGCTATTTTGATATTTCAGAGAAAAAAAAATCCAACTCATCCTAGAGTGTTTGTCCGATTTGCATGACATTTGTTATGTTGCATCTAGAGACATCCCTGACAAAAAGACCTAACGGTGCAAGCACAATTTCGTCACAGCGCCTCCTACTGGCCCAAAGATATAAAACAATTGCTATTTTTGCATAAACAATTTGCAAAATGTTTCTCTTTAGATTCCTCAAAGCATGCAGAGTCAAACAATATCTTATGTTTAATGGTCAGTCATAACCATTAAGCCCAACCCCTAAGCGTCATTGTGATGCAGTGCTGTGACATCAAGTTTTGACCAATATTAATTCTATGGGGTTGTTTTTTAATTAAAAACTATGGGGCGGGTCTTCCGGGCTAATGGAGTAGACGTGTTTGCCTTCGTTCCCATACTTTTTACTTTAACCTCACGTTAAGCCCATTTACTCTGCATTTGAAAATCAAGAAGGACTGTTCGTAACTAGCACTGTTACTTCGATTAACAACATGACTTCTAAATCACTTAAGCAGAGCAAAAAGGAACCGAAAACGGACCAGCAGAAAGAACTGATTACTCGGGAGGCTCGCACCAAAAGAGGCAAACTGGTTTACCAGGGCAGCCCAGTCGCCATCTACGAGGACTACGCGCCCGAAGTGGCGACCCAGCACGCTAAATACCGACCCGTGATGGTGGAGCTATATAACCTTGGTTTCAAGCCAACTCTATCTTTCCCGGCAAGGCTTTTCATCTGGACCAAAGATGGAGGTAAGAAAATGCTCACTTTGGTGACTGAGGCGGAAGACTTTGTGGCGTCGGGCCGCTCGGTACATGTGCCATAACACGGCTAATGCATATTCTATGTCAGCCGTCCAATATTCAACTTGTCAGTACCGTTAGTTTCGTTGTTGTTCCTTTTTGCCTGAGAGACTAACACAAGTTGCAAAACTACTTGGATTTTCTATTTTTACATTGAAAATGTTTATTTTTTTACTATACCAGACTCAGGAATTACAACCATGCTGACTATTGTCTACTTAAAGGAACCTGGATAATTTTAATATTATCCATAGATTTTAAGTTTTTTTTTTTCTCTCGTTGACCTATTGGGTGCAGGACGTTCACAAGCCTTTTAAATGGTTTAATTATGCAGATATGTTTTTCGTGTGTTGAACATTTTGATGTTTTTGTTACTTGAATGTTACGTTCTTACGTTGGGACTGTTTCATTAATAGGCCCACCTCCTTAGATAATTGTGCGCACGTTTCTTTTATTCTTCAGCTTGGGTAGAGAACTAACCTTTTTGTGTATGCCGGACTATTAGTCACTTATTTATTTATTTATTTATTCTTTTCTCTCTTTTTAAACAAGATAATTTTTCATTGCATTAATGTATCACAAATATCACTTGAATGCTTTATTGCTGTATATCATACTTGACTTATTTTGTGTATTAGATTGGCCATATATGATTAAACTTGCTTTTCATATTTGATATTTTGGTGTCATGCCGATACATGAGAATGTTCAATTATTTACTCTATGCAACTCTATAGGAACGTCCTGCGGCACCTTTTCTTTGAGTGTTCATTTTCAAATTTTTATGTTATAAAAGTCATGTTCTAAACTTGTGTTTCTGTCCGAGTTTTATGGGGCTTACTATTGTAACAGGGGAATGGGATCCAGAAGGATAAAGTGATTAGTGGAAGTCGAGCCTATGTGCTCAGGTAATTTAATTGTCACTGAGGGTGGGGG
>JAZGTJ010002470.1:0-42177 GCA_036877575.1 Botia almorhae
CCTAACACTATGTAATAGCCTAAGCACGGTCTGGACAACATATACTCACTAGTGTCCAAAACGACAATGCAGGGTTGCTAAATTCAGGACAGCGTAACGCAGACTGCGACCATAGCCTTCATCTCCATTGCTTTTGCCCTCTCCACCAGAGAGAATGAGACGGTCAAAATAATGGAGGAGACTGTGAGTGGAGATGTAAATATCCTGCACTCGCATGCTGTTCAGATAGCTAAGGTAATGCTGTATGAACACAGAAAGTTAATAGTATTAAAAACCTTTTTTATTATGTACCATGGATATATCACAATAATATCACACTGTTCACTGAAGTACCATGCTGTATACTATGTATACAGCCATGCTGTATACTACCATACTGTAGTATATGTTTATTGTTATTACTATTTGGGTGCGACACTGTATTATTTTACCATCATAGCAATTACTTATAAAGGAAAGCACCAAAACAGTTTTTCATTTAGAAAGCATATGACTCACAGCCTCTGCAAAGTCAGGGTTAAACTTAAGGATGTTGTTGAGCTCGTCCTGTAGCTTAGCTGGAGACATGGCTTTATTCTCATCATTCTTCAGCAGGTATGCCTGAGGGAAAACAGGATCTTGCTACTTAAAGGAATTGGACTTCTTTTGATAGTGCCACAGAACATATTCAGCGTAAAAGGATAATATTTTTTGATACACAAAAACCAGGGACAACAAACCTGACGTGCAAGAAAGTATTCAGCCTGTTTCTGAGATAACGGACCTTGTGTCTCATCAGACCTATGACAAACCGAAACCACCTAGTCAGGTCAACTTCCATGCAATGAACACAACTCTAGTTACACTAATAAAATATGGAATATTTTCTGACCTCAGTTCAGACTGGTGCAGGGATGCTGTTTCAAGTTCCACTTTGTCTATACATTCAACACTGGGGTTTTCGTTGCTTGTCAGCTCCATGTCTTCGGCAGGCAAGGAAGACAGCTCAGGTTGGTTGCCACGATGGCAGTACTGCTGCAGGGATTTGTACAACTTATATACCTGACTAAAAGACAGTTTATTATAGGCTAGCAGCATTTGACGCATGAAGAGACCTAGAGAGACAGCAAGAAAGAGATCAAGGGAGTTCAAGTGTGAGCAGCATATAATTAATATATAAGACAAGGTTGCAAAAATTTATTAATGATTCTGGGAAACAGTAATCTATACACCGGGGTGCCTTAAGTGTTTATGGCCCTGAAACAAATACAATATTCATACCTACAACACTGGTTTTGAATGCCTCAGAATCACTGAAAGCATTTGGTAGAATAGTGAAAAAATGTTCCATGTCCTGCAACTCTCCGTCAGCCATCAAAAACAACCTGAAAATAAAGTACTGATTTTATAAATGGTTAACAAAACTAAAAAAAACAAGGCAGTAATTTACTAAAAGAATTATACCTGAGTTTTACAACACTGACCATCCGAGCACAGCACTCCTCCACTATCTTAAGAAACTGGTCCAGGGGTAAATCTGGACCCTGGACAACACATACACGCCTGCTATAAACTGCTTCTACACACCGTGTTTCTATGCATAAATCTTATTGCAATGAACTATACATACCTGTTGCAAAGGTAGGATGAGTTTATTAAGGCGCCTTCTGTCTAAAAGCGCCATTGGTTTCGTTGTTGACATCTCATAGAGTAAATATAATACCGCGATCTTATATGGAGTGACCCAGTCCTTAATACCGAATATGTTTGCATGAACCACCCCATTTGTCATCATAGGATTGAAATACAAACTTTCGTGCACGCTCGCCATTGCAGGAAAATCAAACCTGTCTATTCTTCAGTTTAGGAGTAGATTAATTCCTATTAATTCTTTGTTTAACATAAATAAACGAGGAGTTTGTTGATCAAGATAAAATACATTTGATTACATTGCATTGATTGTACTTGCAACAGACTAAAGACATTTGAAATTAAAAAAATGCTTTGCAAGCTTCTTTACATAAAAGCATGAAAACTTATATCTGAGTTATAATCATGGTAGAAATCTTCACATGCATCACCTCCGGACGGTTTTCTTCAAAATACCCTCCGGTTCCGGTTACGTTTCAGGGCGCACTACAGAACTCAGAATACGAACGCATTTCAGGACGCAAAGCAGAATGCAGATACATCGATTGTACATCACTCCAAGAACAAACTTAGCCATTGGTATTTCGTTAGCATACTGCAGAGGGCGCCAATGGCGAAAATGTTTGTGGCGAAATGACGGTTACATTAAATAACATTTTCTTTGGAAAAGCTCAAAACCTTCATGTATACCCATGGGTCTGTTTCCTGAGAAAAACAATTTTATTAGTTAGCAGTCTGGCGGCTAGTAATTGTAGGTAAGTTAAGGACTACGACTGTATGTTTCAAGTGTAAAGCCCAGGAATAAAAACAGAACAAAATACATTCTTACACAACAGCTCTAATATGATGACCAAAGGTAAAGTAATCCAAAGAAAAAGTAGTTATAAATTAAGAATTGTAATCTGCTGAAACAGCAACAACGGCCCTCAAACAACAACATGACTGTGACTCAGGTGACACCCTCATTAATTAATACTCAGTTCCTGAGTTGTGAATATCAACAAATAGGTCATGGGCCAATTTACCCTTTAATAATCATTACAAAAGGACTGAGTGTTCCAGAGCTAAACAATGAAATCATTTTCTATGTAGTACAACTCAGTAAGTCACATGTTGATGATGCAGGTAACTTCAGGTTACTGAAGTTCAGACCACATAAAAATCCGTAAAAATACCAATAGGACCTTAAAAGGCAACAAATGATCAAAATATTATGCTAAAATTAAAGCGACTTCACTGCAAAGCTACAATTTATACAGCAATAAGTAACATTAGTCCATTTGTACGAACTTCCGCTGCACTGGTGAAGGTAAGAGATGATTGGCTTTTGGAAATGCGTCACAGCCGATCCACAGCATCGCGCTCTTGGTGAGGCTGTAGACTGAAAATGAAGAGTTAGCTCAAATACATGCTGTTCATAAGCAATGGCCAGACTGCTTTTTCCTACAACTGGATGAATCCCTGCGGTTTCCTGGAGTTGGTATGAAGGTAATCTTCCATTCTGTCCGATATGTTTGAAACTTGCTTATCTAATGGCTGAAAATCATGCTAGCAGAAATAATGTGCGTTGACGTTGGTTCATTAAGTGACAGTCTCTCCAGTTTAGCCTGTAATTGTATGTCATACAGTTTATTTGTTTGTGCACTGATTTTCCATGTCCTAAATATTTGTATATCAGTCCAGATCCAGCTGTCGTGTTATGCATATTTAATATCTCACAGTTAAATGGTTACATACAATGGTCAGTGATGTTTGTTTATTTATGAACTCATGGTGTGATTTGTTGAGAGGTGAGACCCAGCAACAGGACATATTCTTCACTGTGCTTTGGGCAACACAATGGCAATTGGGAGTTGATTATCCTGTTGGCTTTTTTTGAAAATTAAAACACTATGGTTACTCTCTGTTGAGTATCAGCTGACTAGCTGCAGTCATAAGTCATTTAAAGCACAGTAATCCCTCATTATAGCTTAGCCCTATTTTCATCCACCTCTAATGAGATTGATCCCAGTCAATGGGAGCTATTTCAGGGCAGGACATTCTGAATGACCCAGAAAATGTGGGGAAATAAAGCTCTGTGTTTCACAGCAATGACACCTGCTTGGGAATGGCAGTTCCTGTATGGTGGATGTGTTATCTTGATGCAACCTCAAAGGATTAATATTGATGATGGTCATGGAATAGACCTTCTCAATGATATGAAAACATCTTTTAAGTGTGTTAATGTGTGGTGTGTAATTTTTGTTGTGTCTAAATAACATTGCAAAAAGTAATTTCCAAAAGTAAAAGTAGTTTCCAAACATAAGTGGATGGCTTTAAAAACTGCTCCACATCATCCAAAACTGCTCCGTGTTTTTATTTATTTTTTTGTTTATACTTTTCTATAAGTTAAACCTGAAATGGTTTGCTCCCTATACTTTTTGTCCAGGCAGGGGCCTCGTCTATGTGGGCATCATGCTGTGGTCTGCTGAATGAGGTGATGGGTACCGGGGCCGTGAGAGGACAGCAGCCAGGTTTCGGAGCAGGTGCCGGGCCGTTTCGATTTGCTCCCACTGCAGGATACTCTACATACCCCCCTACCAACTTAAACAGCACCAGTCTTCTCTGTCAGGCCTGTGGGCAAGCCTTCTCTGTCTTTAGAAGGAGGGTAGGTAGACATGCCAAGTTTCACATTCTGGTCATTTATTATTTGTATTATTTGTACCTTACACATTTATTACAATAGTAAGCTAATATAGTACACAAGCAAATAGATGCCCTAAAAGCTAAACCTCAGATTTTGATTTCATGGTGTCTTCAATAAGTTGAGATTTAAGCTTAAGGTCTGAGGAGCTTAGTCTCCAGTCTTACACTCTTGTTCGTTGTTCTTTCATCCATCACGTAATTTCAAATAAGGGTCATGAACTCTTTCTCCTCTTGTGACCTAGCACATCTGTTGTGACTGTAAGAAGAGTTTCTGTTCGCTGTGCTCCATACTTCAGGAAAACTTGCGCAGGTGTACAACCTGTCATCTGCTGAAGGGCACTGCGTTTCAGCGCCCTCAGCTCATGCGTCTGCGCGTCAAAGACTTGAGGCAGTACCTTACACTACGCAACATTAACACTGATACATGCAGGCATGTATACAACATCCAGTAGTGTTTTTAGTATTTATATTTTTTGTATTTTCTAAGATGTGGAAATTATTTTAAAATACTTTTAATCTAGGGAGAAGGAAGACCTTGTAGACTTGGTGCTTTGTCACCAAGTTGCAGAGAGTGAGGATGATCCAGACACGCCCTCTCTTCAGTCACGCCCCCTTTATAGCCCGCCCCCTTCACTTGAGGAGCCCTCTTCACCTCTCACTGCACTTTCCCCAGCTCAAGGAGTACCAATCAGTAGGAGCAACAGCTCGGATTCCACCAATCAGGTGCGTCCAAATGATTGCAATCTTTAAACATGGCTATGTGTGAAATAATGTACTATGTTTACTGTTTTATAACATTGACTCGTTTTATCTGTACTGCACAAGAAGGATTTAAAATGATATAGAAACAGAAAGCTACTTTTTTTCTTTGAGGTAGTCAGTGTTAAATAAATGGTGGTATAGCTAAGTGTAAACGCTTGTTGCTGACAGGATATTGAGGACTCCACTTCAGTGTCGCTCCTCAACCTTGACCAGACAGGACACACACCAGAGGTTAGTTACTTACAGCAAACTGACAAGGCTAACACATGCTAAAATGATGTAATTTGTACTTCATGGTTTAATATTTTGTTATTCTATCCAGAGACATTCATATTTTAAAATAAGGCTACACCTAGCATGCTCTCATACTGTATAATGTCATGGTATCATCAGGTGAGTCCTCAGACACGTCGGCGGGCCCGGGCCTCTCTCTCAGACCTGTCTTGCCTCAATGACGTGGAGCAACTGACCGTACGACAGCTGAAAGAGATCCTGGCCAGAAACTTTGTGAGTTTCTCTGGCTGCTGTGAAAAGTGGGAGCTGGTGGAGCGCGTCAGGAGACTGTACAGGGAAAATGAGGAGAATCGCAAATCTAGTAAGTGATAGTCTGAACACCGATCTGTATGTGCTGTGCTGTGAAGCAAAATGAAAACTTTTTTCCTCTTCTACTTTCCAGTGGAGAATGTGAGCCACCCTATCACTGCAGGTACGACAACATTTCGCTTCATAATTTGACCTAGGTTAGAGAATAGGTTGCAGACCAGTTCTTAGACTGTTCTGCAACCTAGACTGAATGGGCTGTCATCCTGGGCTAGAACAGAAACCAAAAGCTAATCTGTTAAATGCTGTTTTTGAGGACTACTGTATTTCACATATATTCTGTAAGTTAAAGTAGATGTAATTAAGATAGCTCAAAGGAAGTCAGATGCTGTCTAATAGCTGTGCTTTGCTCCTCCCACTTAAGTGGTAGCTTTTCCCCCTCCTATCTGCAATGGTGAAATTGGAGGTAAGGCTTGCGATTGGTGGAAATGTTACCTGGTCACACCCACCACAGCACTATAGTTTGTGATGTCATTGCACTACAACCCCTCCCTCCCTGCATGGCCACTGGCATTAAGAGATAGCATGTACTTTTAAAGAAATGTTGGATGTGTTTGTTTAGACAGTCAGGGCAGTGTATACTGCCTTTAGTTATATTAATTCAAAATAATTTCGAATTTTTGATTTAAGGCAAGGTCATAAACAGTCCACATTTTGTTGGTGGGGTTTGGGGTTAAAGGAATGCAACTGCTGTTATGTTTTACCCCCTTTACCCATTTCATACCTTCATAAAGTTGTACTGTTTTGTTATTATTAGGGTTCTTATGAACTGCAAAATTCAAGCGTTTGAGTGTTTCATCAGATGTATCATAAATATATACAACATGGATGCATTGTTCAACCTGCAGCTACACAGGGTCCTGTCCTTAATTTTAATAGTTCTGTCTTTCCTTTTTCCCACTGCAGGTGGTTGCAAGCTGCAGTTATCCAACGACGACAACCTGTGTCGCATTTGTA
The DNA here is from genome assembly GCA_036877575.1 of Botia almorhae. Lineage (NCBI taxonomy): Eukaryota > Metazoa > Chordata > Actinopteri > Cypriniformes > Botiidae > Botia > Botia almorhae. The sequence goes on from JAZGTJ010002470.1 coordinate 6,634, forward strand.
TGGATGCTGTAATCGACTGCGTGCTGCTGGAATGCGGTCACATGGTCACCTGCACTAAATGCGGGAAACGCATGAGTGAATGCCCCATATGCAGACAGTATGTCGTCAGGGCCATACACGTCTTCAAGTCTTAATACTGCTTGGAGAACCGCCCTTAATCCAATGAAAACAATTGCTCCCCCTGCAGAACGCATAGCATCACAGCCTCTGGGTGGACATGCCCCTCAAGTGCCCCTGTCCTGATCGATGAAAGTAGAAGACGTTCTCTGCTTAATTTTTCATGAGACTTCAGAAACCTCAAAGAACACAGACTTCAGACAGTGGTCCACAATGGATTTTTCGTGTACAAATGCTTCAGTAATAATACAAAAAACATTCCACTAACTCTTTAGGGAGGATTTGTAATATGCAATTGTTCAGGAGCACCTCACAGCCTTGACTTGATGTCATACAGCTTTGAAGACATTCTGCTAAATGTACAAATGCAGACATGAACAATACATCATATCTCAGGATGAAAGGAACCGAATGTTCTGGTCGCTCTTTTACTTCACTTTAGTTGCGACTATTAATGCATTTTTGTTCTGTGCATGGATTATGTTTCTGAAATCTCCTGGGTTTCTAAAAACTGTTTTTCAGTTGTTATAAGTAACATTGTACCCCCTAATAACTGAACTCTGGTACCAAAAAATGACAAAGACTGTGTTCACAAAAACGCATTGTGAGTCCACAGCAGGTCATTCTTCGAGATTTAGCGTTCTCCATTGTAATCATGATGTGCTTGCTTTGTTGAAGCCATTGGCTGGTTTCTTAGTCTCTGCTGCTCTGTGGGCTCTTTGTGCCAGTGACAGCAGTTGGTCAGTCGACTCTGAGTGCTTGTATAACTTGAAATTCAGCCTGCAAATCTGTTCCTAAGTCAGTTGTGTGTAATGAGAAATATCTGATGACAGAAGTGTGAGGTCGAACACAAAATCATCATAAATAGTGTATTTTATGTCAATTAAAAAATTAACTATTACCTAAAATGATGCGCTTGTTGAAGAGATGTTATTTAGGTGCCAAATAAGGCGCATTTTAATGTTACCAATGTGCCGTAGTCTTGCCGTTAGTGCTGGAATGTATGTTTAAATTTACCTTTTTGTACCCTAGTGTACTCTCAATCTGAGGCAGTAACAAACTAATGATGAAACACTTGAGCATGCATACAGTTTACACATTTCCAAAGTCACCATTGTTTTTGCTTGCAGAAGAGCTGCATTAGGGAATACGCCATAGCACTGACAAGTAACAGCTGCGCAAAAAAGGCCCTCACTCATACACCACAGCAATACCAGCCTCACTTTCTTTAGATTTTCTTTAGAAGAGATATGGTTCACATTTTAGTGTATATTCTGATTCATTACATCCCTGTTTAGCCTTTTATGAGAGTTTTCATTCCTGTGTATGCCTATTCAGATACATTTATTTTCTTAACAAAAAATTGACTTGATTTTGTTTTTTTGGGTTGGTTGCTCATTTACTTTAATCTAGAACTAACAAATAAGATAAAGAATTGGGTTCTTACCCTTGTGGTACAAAATAAAAATACTGAGAATTGTACTGGTTCCTTATTTTCTTTAATATGAGCTTTAAAGAAAATGTAAAATCATTTTTTTCTTGACGTAGGTATCGGAACAGGAAATGTTGCTATTAGATAGTCAGTTCCAAATGATATTGAGGAGGAATGTTAAAATAGATCTGCTAAAAGTACATTTGGTAAACATTTAAGAGTACTGGTATATAGATGGCCTCCAATCAAGCACAGATGGACCGCAAATGTCTGACGCTCATTATGTGTAGCCTAAGATATTGTACAATACTAATAGTTTCTCTGGTTCCTCTATCACAAGCAAAATGAATATGAAATATTGCCTTATGGTAAATCTTTTTTTTTAATTACATACAAATATAAATAGCCAAATGTACATCAGAGTGTTTTAGATGGCAAACAGTGCCTTAATTTATAGTGGTACAAGCATGTGGCTTGGATCAAAACGGCTCCCTCTTTTTGCGTCACATTCCTGAGACAAAACTTACAATACTACACATCAATAAAATTCTGTCATCACTACAGTTACAATTTTACAATATTAACCACTGTGGAAGGAATAAAGCACAAACATAATGGCTTTTAAAGACAAATACTGAATGGACTTCAGCAAAGTCAAGTCTTTTTTGGCCTCTGAGAAAATGCAGAACCTGATTGTGTTGTTCAAAATAAGAGTGCTGGCTGAGCTAGCTGGATTATATTATTGTATTTGTTTACATTTGTCTATTCAGTAAGCATATTCTAACAACTTGAGATAAATTAGAGACAATAAATTCAATGAATATTCAAGTTAACCATCTAACTCAGCGATTGGTTTGGTTTAACATCTTTAAATAGAGATACTGAAGCGCAACATTCTACACAGGCAAAGCTGTGAAAAATACTTAGCTAAAGGCTTGCCTGTTACAACTGTGTAGCACAACACAGATGGTATATGGCACTGTTTTATAAATAGACCTTGAAAGAACAAATATCACACCTACTGTATATCTGTTCTGAGATTAGAACAGCAAGTACTTTAACAAATAAATTGAGAGCAGTCAAAACTCATGACTGGAAAAATGTTCAGAGTGAAGCATTCCGATAATGAAAACATAAAACAGACTGCAGAGAGATTTTAAAAATCCATTATATAAAAATTAGAGAACAACACATGACCAGGACTGAACCAAATATAATCACAGAAATATCAACTGATACATCTTTTGTACAAAAACTGAAGAGTTTATATAGAGTACAATCATGCTTGTTCTCACATGGATTAATTATTTGTAAAATCCAGAGAGTATGTGAATGTTTTATGTACGTTCATCACAACACCTTTTAAATACAATCGCCTGACATCAAGCCAGTATAATCTTCTCTTAAAGATAAAAAGAATTTGCCCAGTGAAGTGTCTATCTTCAGAATATACCACCAAGGACAGGAGGAGTATTGTGTGCCTTTAAGCACACTACGTCTCCTCCTTTGTCTAGCTGACAAAATATTTTGTCCACAGATGTGATGCAGTGCTTTCAGTTTCAGTCATTTCTCCCAACAGATGAGAGCACCTGATACATAGTATCATTTTAGACTGGTTGCCTCCTCCCAGACACTAGAGGGTGCTATGTAGCAAAACTAGCTGAGTTTTTGAAGCAGTTTATCCTCTTGCAGCTGGAAAGGAACGCTGACAGACATCTCAGCAATAAAGCGCTCGCATGCCTGCCGGCTCACCTGCTTGCAAAAGCGCAGGTCAATGCGACAAATGTTTCCGCAGCGTTTGAAATAGCTCAATGACTGGTCTGTGACCCTGTTACACACTAAGGAGACAAAAAAGAAATTCAACATTAATAAGCAGGAATTAGCAGTTTTACAGCATTAGACTAAAACTAGATATTAAAAACTTAAAAGTTATTAAATTAATTATATGACAATATCAAAAAATTTCCACCAAAATGGTTAGTAATGGCTTTCTTTTAACTTGAATTCTAAACAAAAAACAACAGATTATGCTACTATGTACTCTGCCCACAAACAGGCATGGCACATCATGGTTTACAAATGTAGCATCTAGCTTAACAACAGTGACATATCTAGCAAGACTGAGTTGTTGTTGTTTTGAACGCCAAGTGGTAATGAAACTAACGCATCTAATAAATGGTCTTGTTTTCTTTGGCACAGTTTTTTGGAGACATATGAAACAGCATCAGCTAAAACCACAAAATCAGCTATTCCAAAATGGAATTTTTTAAACAATGCAATTACCAGAGAGGTTGACATCAGTTAGGGAGTCTCTAGTGGTGGTCCCTGCTGCAGTCAGCAGGTTGACTGACTGGTCGTTAATATGATTGCAGTAACTCAAGTCCAGGCGCTGGAGCAGAGGCATATTTTTAATGATGAGACGCAGAGAGCTGTCTGTGATGTCCAAACCAGCCATACGCATGTCAGTAACATTCCGCAGTTTGCTTCGTGTGTCCATTTGGCCTGTTACAAAAGACAGGTGGAGAAAACGCTGTTGGTATATGAAATTAATATGTAAGAATTTGGACCCCAAAGTTGGTGACATGGAATATGCTTGTGTGCATTTATGAATGTATATTACCTGGTCTGTTGTCAGTGGGAGGAGACAGTAGGTCTCTCATCTGTGGGTCTTTGAGCCCCTCAACCCACTGCAGATCTAGAGTACGCAAGAGAGGACAACTAGACGTGCACAGAGCCGAAACGGCCACCCACGAACAGCCAGACAAGAGGAGCACCCTCAGTCCTGCAAACAAACGTATGCATGTAGGGTTTAAAGGCGTTTACGTGCATAGGTACAGATAATGTGGATCAAAGTACATGCTGATATAAACTCTGACCTGGTAGTCGGTTGATGAGCCAACTTAACTGCTTCTTGGAGATGTTGGTCCAGCTCAAGTCCAGAGTAACGGGCTGTCTGCGAATGATCCCACTCAACATGAGAGGTGTGATGGACTTACAACGTTTCAGATCGATACGAGTCCATAACCTTTTGTCACAGCACCTAAACAGATATTAGATATTACTTCCTGCCACACAAATTCAAAATTTTAATGGTGCACCAACAATAAAATGTCACTGTAAAAAAAAAATCATATCAGGATGTTTTAAATTCTGAGCTTCTCTTGTGGCCTTTGAAGACCGTAGGCTGTTACATTTGTCATTTTATAGTTAAAAAGCGTGCTTATAAGCTTCCCATGCACCCTCGACAGACAATTTTACAAAGGCTACATCACCACAGCCTACACTACTACCCTACACTCCTTGAAACATTATGTCATGGGAATGTGTAGTCATATAGAGGCTGATGGTGGCATTTCGAACAGGGCATAAAATAACCAACCAAATATAAATAATTAATAAACAAAGTGTGATAAACAATTTTTTAGGGTCATTCTCACCAGCGATTCCAGGTCCGGCACACGCGCATACACACACAAAGCTCACGGTGGCTCAAGTGACTAAAGATAGCCAACCAGGCTTCTCGAGGAGCTACGTGATTACGCCCATCAGCTAGAGGTAGCCTATCAGGTGGGGGGCAGATAGGAGGTGGCCGGATGACATGCCGCTCCATCTGTACACACTTGGGAGGGGAACGTGCAGGAAGTGGCCTGACTGCAGGTGAACTGCGGTTCAGTCCAAGTGGGGTGATCTGAGGTGGGTAGAAGTGCCGCAGCTCCCATGATGTTCCATTCATCTCTCTTGCTCGTAAGTGTGGTCTCTCCCCCCCTCCGTCTCCACCTCCACTTTCTACTCTTTCTCCTCCTCCACCATTCCCTGCAGTTCCATTCCGTAAGCCTCTCTTCGGTTCCTCATTCTCACTGTCCTCTGGTTCACTCTTCAGTGGCTGCTGGTTCTCATTGGCCAGCGAATGTTCAGTGCGACGGATCTCCATGTTAAGCTGTTTGCTGAGCTCTGCGCTGAGTTGTCTGTTTGGGGGCTTGCGACGGTGCCGCTTCGCCCGGACTCGTGGTGCCTTTTCCTGAGTCTCACTGCCTTCACTGCTGGGGCCTGCCCTTGGGGAGCTGCAACGCGACGCATCACTCTCCAGCGACAAAGGGTAGTTCTTCAGCATAGGGCTGCTGTCTCGACCTCGTTTGTTGTTACTGTCTTCCTCCTCTTCTTCCTCCTTGTTTTCTTCCTGATCTTCTTCTTTTCTCATGTTGCTATAGTCTTTTAGGGATCTGAAAGGTGGATCTCTCTCGTCCCACCTCTCTTCATCTTGCTCCTCCTCTTTTCTCACTGTGCTGTAGTCTTTCTTAAATGAACGGCAAGGTAGTTCTCGCCTCTCTTGCTTCTCTTCCTCCTCCTCCGAGTTATCTTCCTCCTCTTCCGTTTTCACATGAGAGAGTTTGGGAATCAAAGGCTCCTCTAGCCTCCAGGGCTTCTTCGGCTGTAAAATATAATTTTTCATGTTATTTCAACATAATTTCATAAAGCTATAGCACATTTTATTGGCCAAAAGGTAGATTGGAAGGGAGGAAGTTACCTTCTTTTTGGTACTAGCCTCCTCCTCTTCTTCTTCATCATCATCATCAAATAATTTCCTCTTCTTCCTCAAAAAGTTGGGCACCTCAGATCGTGATCTTGGCAGGCCACTGGGGCTCAAGAGTGGAAGCAGACGTGAGGGCAGATCCTCATTCTTCAGTCTGGGGGTCTCCTCCCTATCAGTTTTCCTCTTGACAGATGCTGCTGCCATAGAGGTCTGGTCTCCGTCCTCTTTACCATCACGTCCTGCTTTCTGTTCCCTCAGCAGGGAACCTGGCAGGTTGGATGCATACTTAAACCCTGGGCCCCGTTTTTGCTTGCAGGCCAAAGAGTGGCAAGAAAATACAAAAGACATCTTTATACCTTATGAATGTCATTAATAATCAGTTTGAATAGGTACAATATATTACCTACATGTCACACATTGCCTATATAACTGTTAAAACATGTCAGAGCTTGCATTAAGAGCTGTGGCTTGACAGCCTTTCAGTGGCAATAAAAGTAATACTACAGGTTCTATTTGTGTTTTAATTGCATGTCGCTCTAGTTTGACAGTTTCCTTATGTCCTTGTCATTCAAACAAGAAGTGAGAAACTCAAGCTGTCAGAAAGTAAAGAAATCAGTGCTTAACTGTTTACACCATTATTATGTCCCTTTTTGTTATACAAGCATATTTTTATAAATTTATATTTTTCTCCAGATATTTTCTACCACCTGCCAGGAAGAATCCTGCAATGCAACTTTGTACTGAATTTCTATAAAACCACGCTAACACTGTTCCCCAGATACTCACTTTTCCAGTTTTCCCAGCATAGTTGCATTTAGGACATTCCCAGCAGTTAGGAAGTTCATCGTTTACCACTCCAGCAGCATCCTTCACCTGTATTGACAAGAGGTTGTTTACAGAAGACCCAGAGAGGCCCAGAAAGTATTTAACCCGCTCTTGCTAAGTAATGTGCATACAACACCCCAGCACACACCAAAGAGGAACTGAATGGTTTTAAATACTGTCAGTGCAAACCAAATAACAAATTTCTGTACACACAGAAAACCTATACACTATTTTGCATGTACACATGAGGAAACACTATACACTATTTTGCATGTACATGTTAGGTAAGTGGTTGGGGTATAGGTCAATTTGTCTAACCTTGAGACAGTTGGGGTGGACAATCTCATTGCAGATGGAGCACTCCATGAGCATGGCATTGAATTTCTCATCTTCATCGTCTAGTGTGTCTTCTTTACCAGCCTCACCACACACCACACACACCGCTGTGTGTGGCAACACAGGCTGTGGAACAACACGACAGCATGTTTACCAGTGTATCAGCATCGCACATACAAACCCCTCACTTTTAATTGACCTTTGGTTGCCATAAAGCAATAAAGCATGCAATATTTTCAATATGTACCAGACATTACCACAACATTACATTCACAAAATTATATTTTCATAAAATTTAAGAAGTTGTATTTAATTAGATTAAAAAGGTGTTAAGTGGACAGGTTAGGGTATGAATAAATGCATGGAATTCTGCCACTTTGGATCTCTGTGCTGGCTGTTTATTTGTGGTTAGAAATCTGATGACACTCACACAAAGACATTTACTCTTCTCTTCTTCACTTTCTCTATCATTCCTTTGACAGGATCAAAGGAATAAAAGGCTTTAGATGATTTACATTTTTAACCTAAACGAGAACTTCAGGTTTCACTGTTGTGCTTCTATTTTTGCCTCCATGAAACCTTTTCATTACCATCCTCTCATACAGGTTTGTAGAGCACGTGTTATTTTAAAGCACTGACTTATCATTGATATAAAAAGATGTAGCTCATTCTCTTCTTCCTTCCCAACTCCTGTACCAACTCTGACCCATCAGAACATAAATCATCTCAGTGTCTGTCTAGATTTCCTGGTGTTCCTGGATTTCTTACCGCTATACACTGCCTCATTATGCAAGATTGTTTCATGCGACCAGGCCCTCCAAACTTCTTCATATCTTTACAGAAGTGACACTCTCCGCATTCCGTCCGAACACACGCCTCACACTTCCGACAACGTGTACGCCTGCGCCGGGCTCCAGAGGAGGTTCGGTTAGACGGCAGCTTGACCGCTGTTGCGGTGGATGAAGAAGGAGTTGCTGCTGTTGATGCAGCCATTTTGGATTTTGACCGGTTTGGTAGCCGTTGCTAATGGAAACAGATAAGAAAATATTATTGTTTTTGAAATATTACTTTTCATAATTGATAAACTACAGCCTCATTATGTAGACTTAAACATAATTGCCTGTTGCCTTTAAAACGCTTAAATATCATCCAGTACAATGACAAAATTAACGTAAAAACAACACAAAATGTCTTGCATTGAACAGTTTGTAAATCAGGACGTTTTTCTACAGCAGTTTGTAACAGCCCATGTTTATTTTGCTTCTATTTTGTTTATATTTCTGTTTTAAATGAAAAATATCATGTCTGTTTATATAGAATGTCTTGATCATTAAAAATACACTCCCTAGGTGTGCAGCAATGTAGTAAGAATGCATTGCCAGACATGCTATACCTGTCACAGTACCATATTGAACCTATGATGTACTAACAAAAAAAGCAACATACTCAAGTTGTCAGGTCAAGGTGTCATACTCTAGAGACAACTCACAAATAACAGCCTAATTCACAATTCTCTAGTATCATTTTTCTTTATACAAATTAAAAAAAATGTCAGCTCTTGTGGCCTTATGGGACAGTATTGAGTCCAGTGGTTTACGCTTCAAGGTTGGTCATCCATTTATTGTTTATACTTAATGTATTGGACATACTACTAATATTACTTGTACTTCCCACATGTTACACACTTCTCAACTGATGTTCTGCTTTTTGCCTAATATGTAGTAGGAAAGTTCACATATGCAAATATGTAAATATTCAAATGTAGCGTTGGCCCATTTAATACCATTTGCTTAAAAATACAGTTATTAAAAATCAGCTTACTGGTAATAAAAAGTTTTGTGTGTTTCAGTGCTCTTCGGTAATGACCTCATTCTGTTTATATTGTATATTTACCCACCCACAGTCAATCTCTTCCTGTATCAATTTATTGTACGATGGACTTACTACACTTCAAAATCTATGAGATCCTCTGAGATTTCTGGTTATACTCTTGATTCTCTCACCTTTGGGATTTGTTTAGCGCCACCCCACCTTCACCACGCACCATTCTTGCAATGCTGATGCAACCGAGCTATTAGAATATAACCTATTTAAGGACTTTATTACATTAGCCTGCTCTGATATTTGGACTCTTGCACTTGCTCTCTAATGCAATAATAAGCAGCACAAATAGTGGATTCCAGCAAACTGTCTCATAACATCCCTTTGTGGCTGGCAGTGGATTTCTTCTGGTAAAACATGAGATCAGGTAGCAGCAGCAGAGAAGTATTTTGGAGGTGCTGTAATTAAAATACTGGCTACCTGCCAATACAGATAATGGTGTAGAGGTTAATGCACATGTCCCAACACACGGAGCTATGATGCTCATGCAGGTTCAAATCTAGCTTGCAACATTGATTGTTGTCAAATCTCGCCACCAGTAATCCAGTTACAGTGTTTTGGTGCTATAATCTTTTAGCGAAAAAGTTAGGCGAAAGGGATTGTCACAGGTACCAGATGACATATGAGGAAAAATATTTTTTCTGTAATTTTCTGTAGTTAATGCTTAATGCACAAGATAGAGGTATTGCTTAGCATTAATATCTCTTATTCCCATCCATACAATCATTCTAATGATCCCCCTCAATTGTACTACAAAAAACATTTTCTTTTGGCTTTTCTCCATTTCAAATGTATCGTTGTTATCTTGCCTTCCAGCTCAGATAATGAATACAGTACAACACATGCACAAAACTGCAGTGCAGCACTAGAAGTCTGTCCTTCTGCACTGTAACCATGGCAACACAGCAGTTCCTGCTGACTGGTGGAGTAAAGGAAACTGTGGTAAATATAGTCCTCTTCAAGATTTAATTGACTCATAATGGGGAAGTGGTTGATCATTTAAGTTAACATCAAATATTTTTATCACTGCATTTATCTGGAGATCTTTTTCTAGAGCGGTTAAATACTAACATAGTACACAGTCATTTTTTGTTTACAGTGTATGAAAAACAGGATAAAACACAAGAGATCAATAGTGTTATGATCTATCTCCGTTGGATATTTTAAACACAGCACTTAATCCATTACAGTCAAACCCTGGAAACAAATACTGGTACATGACTGCCCTCAAAATCCTACTTCTTTCATATGACATCATTTCTTTTACAACCAAACAATTAGAACACAGTTATTACCCTGACACTCAATTTCATCATAACAAATTCAGGCGACTGCAGAGCAATACAGTCCGCTGACTAAAGTGCTTACAACAGAGCACAACACTGTTTTGTGCTTGGGAGTGATATATCACAGCTGTGACCTCTACTCTCCTTGTTTGACTGAGGAAGCCAATATGCATTTCCAAACAGGAGAATGCTGCCTCTCTGCCAGTATCCTTCAGCTGTCATAAGGCCACCTAAATGTGACTGTCTAAACTCTAATCTCTACTAATGAATGGCGGTTTGGATGGATGGAGCAATGCACTGGTACAACACCAGTTTGTTCAGAAGTCCTCCAGTTTTCTTATACTGTGTGCTGCAGGTGTCACCTTGAGCTAAATGTCACACATGTGGGACATGTTACACACATAGGTGTCTTCTGAATCTAAAGAACAAAATCTGTTTTTATGCCACACAACCACGGCTGGTGGAAATTGTTTTTACAACTTAGTCATAGAAAACTACTTATTACAGGAACATCTCTCTCTCTCTCTCTCTCTTCGTGACTTGTTCCTTGCTGGGAATAAACCTGGAATCCTTTGGTTACCCCAAGCTTTGATCACAACACTGCACCATCTCATCTGCAGGTAAAGGTGATGGATTACTAGAGTACCGAGAAGTCTCAGAGATCATTCATCAACACAAAAAGAGAACATGGAGGCGTGCAGTCCTACAGATACCTTGGAGTCCAAAAAATAGCTGATTAGACAAACTCCACAGCTGTTCTTTGCAAAAAAGTATAACGAAGATGCTATTTTCAGAGAAAACATCTGTTAAAATTCTATAATTACTTTTAGAGTAGTTTTAAAAACTATTTAGGACCTTTTTCCATCAGATGGTGTGCCACCCTTCAGGCGAATTATGGTTATGACCAACATGCCCTAGTCCATTCCACCACTCTAACATATCTCTAGTATACACTTTTGTCATATTAAAATGACCCATGATTCTCCTTTCTGTAGAATCCACCTTTAGACAAACACACACAAAGACACTATTCTCCTCATACACACTCATGTTGTAGATTAAATTAATCACTAATTATCTTATGTACTCATCATCAGAAGCATAAAAACTGTGATCTGATGAAGTGGGTGTGAATATGTTTACTCTTGGGCATCAGTCTAATTCCTGGCACTTGCTTGTATCCATGCCATGTGTTACAAGACACCTATAGGATCTCAATTCAACCAGTAATTTAGCACAAGAGCAAAAACTGACACCTCTGCAAAATGGAGTGCACAATAGCAATACACCAGCAAGTCACTGGCATGCTGAACTTTAGGTGCTTTTTTAGGTGCGATTTGTGCATGTCCCTTTAATTTTTTTATAGCTTGACCACAAACATAGACATATAAGGAAATGTACCGTTAATTTATAGATTACAACTGCTGCACTTAAACTGGGGGTCCCCATGAGCAGTTGGGCTCTTCCATTGTTTCCCCCATACTTTGCTTTCCCCCTCCCCCAGTCAACTTCAACAGCTTTGGAAACTGATTTTGTGACAGGCCCAACTATACATGACTACAGGGATTTAGAGATTTTATTATGCATACATTGTGTTTTGGTGAGTGCATGTGTCTCTTGTTTGATTGTGCTACTTCCACTTTGTGTCTGTGTGTGTTTGTATCTAACACAAACCATCACATGCACTCTCTTTACTAATCCTATTTTCTTAAAAGTAAAAGGCCAAAAGTTCTATTTACTATGGATTTGGTTTGAGTTGTACTATTGGGTTTGAGTAGCAGTGCATTATGGGAAGAGAACTAAAAGGCAGTATGTTTAATCATGCTGCTGTTTCAAGGTTTTAATTCTATACCCCTTTTTAATGCAATTCTTCACTCACCTAACAGTATAAGGAAACCATATCCCAAAAAGTCTGAATCGTAAAGCAAATACAGCACAGCGTTTTCTCTCCTGTCGTATTAAAAGCCATTTGCATTTCCTGTCGCGTGGAAATCACTTCATTCTTACCGATCAAACTGCTGCTATAAGCCAAACACTACCTCAAAGGAGAGTAAAAAGAAAAACTGGGGGATATAACCGTGGAGAACACACATGGCGACATTTTCCAGGCTTGTATGAGAGGCATGCTGGTACGAGGAAGGGAACCTGAGAAGGCAGTTAATTGTTTGTGTGTGTGTGTATGTGGAGAGAGCGCTGACCTGTTCGGCTGTGTCCGAGTCATAATCCTCTTCGTCCGCACTCAGTGACATGGCCATGGCTGTTTGATCTCATAGCCAAACAGACAAACAGAACACACGCATGGTTACAACCCCCCACAATACAGTCACTCTCTTTCTTTATTCCACTTCTTCAAACCTTCCCCAATGTCTTGCTCTATTTTTCTTCCCCTCTCCTTTCCTGTCTGGAACAGGCAGCTACACAGGCACACACCAGCCTGCTATCTCATGCATATGCACCAGAAAAAGAAGATGGGGAAAGGGGGGCCTTAGCTCAGCCAATCAGAGGCCACCTGGCATCCAGTTACAGGCTTGCCTACAAAGAGCACACATTGTACTGTGGGTTTGGGTGGGAGATGGAGGGGGAAGGGTGTTACTGCTGCACACAAAGGACTACTGACATTACAAGAGAAGTCTTTACCATGTGTGAGCAAGTGCTTGCTCTGCGACCGATTCAGTGGGTCTGATTTTGTCTTCCTTAAATACAGGAAGTTATCAGTTAACCTGGGTTTAATTGTTTCAGTCTGTTTTGTTGTTTTCTGCAGTGCATGCAGATCTCAAACAACAATATTTGTAGGCAGGTTAATGATTGATGCCGATTTGAATGACAATGGTAAAATGCATCACATTTAGAGGGCTGTCAGTCAGAGAAAATCTCAAGTCACATTTAAAGAACTAGCCTTTGTTTTGATCAGCATTTTCGCTAATGTAATCCATTCTGCAGGATGACAATTTTTTTTCTATATTTCATTTGGGTGAATGTAACTAAACATGCAATAATTAAGTTAAATGTGTAACTTGTTTGGTTAAAATCCAAATCAATAGACAATCTCTGTATAAAGACAACTGACATCTGTTCAAACAAGCCAAAAGAGAAAATACAAATGCACATACCACACAGCTGCTAATATAATATGGCAGTAGTTGAGCTACTGAATCTTCACAGTATAAGGACCGCTATCACTAGGTATGGACTCTAGGTGAGAATCAGAGTTTTTATCATTTGATAGTAGTATTACATTATGTTGGGCTACAGTGTGGTACATACAGCCATTTTCTCTGCTGTGTTAATATAGGTACGTTTTTTTTTACACCAAAAAGCATCTGTGTGGTATGTGCATTGTGTTTCCTTGTCTTTTCTAAATAAACAAAAAATACCTGCTCTTCTTTATTTGACCAAGATGATGTCGTATAGACCTACCATGTAGTGTGATGATAGTAGTTCAAGAAAAGACCGTCAATTGAAGGTATGTCCTTATAAACATTTACCATTGTTTCACCACAACACTAACTGTTGTGGGTTCGACTCCCAGTGGAGCACAAGTACTAATAAAATGTGTAACTTTAATGTACTGTAAATCGCTTTGGAAAAAAGCATCCGTTAAATGCATAAATGTAATGTAAATGTAAATTAGGACAATTAGGAAATTATTTTTTCTGACATTTATTAAAGTTATTACATTTTAACAAATATAAAACCTGGTTTGTTTTATAGAAAATATAATTATATTGTTATTTAACAATTATAATATAAACCCATCAATGGTTTGACCTGTGGTTATTATGGTCTTACAGCAAATACCACAGGTATGGTTACCAAGCATTAAACTGACACATTGACAGGTAAATTACACATGTTCAGTCTCTTACACCAGTTGTAACAACACACAGTGTGTCATCATGTTACACCGCCATGTTGTTGACAAACAACAAAAAGCCCCAAACAACAGATGTTGTGATATTACCTTAGTCATTCATCCTATACAGATTCCTGTCAACACTTCAAATCGTACACCTGTTAGAAAAACATACCGTAGTTACAGTGGTGAAAAAGAACAGACTTTTGAAGCAGTCGATTTTCTAGAGGAAATAAACTGTCAACTTTTGGTTCATCTTTGTCGAGAATGAAACATTCAAATGAATAAACAAGTGCATCGATTGTATACATGCACGTCTCGTGATATCATAAATAAAGTCAAAAAAATAAAAACATCAAAGCTATTGACGGTTTAAAATCAGGTTAAAATCAAGGTTAAGGACTACAGAATCCATAAAACTTTAGACCTGAAATGAATTGCAGCGATGCATTGTGGGCAGTTTGAGCTGTAGTTTTTCTTGGAAGAGCAGCGTCTTTGCAGAGTAACTGAACCGCGACTGTAGTAGTTTTACAATCTGAGCATGTCACATAAGGTCGAAGGGATCCGGCGAATGTATAAAAGGTAATAAAAAACAGAAAGACGGTCTTAGTCTATATAATAAGGACATTTTTAAAACTTTTGAACTGCCATCGAAACAAGCGCAATGAGTTTGAACGAGCACTCGCTTCAAGCTTTGTCGTGGAGAAAACTTTACTTGAGTCGAGCTAAACTCAAAGCCACCAGCCGAACCTCTGCTCTACTCTCCGGCTTCGCTATGGTGAGTTTACAAGAGAATATGTGTTGTGTTTTCTCTAAACGACAGACTTACATTGCTTGGAAGCCCGGCAAGTTTTAGAAAGTTAATGCCGCACTTGTAATATGAGGCACGACATGTCAATCACTTTGATGTGCAAACGGCACCTGTCACGGATAAAGCGCGATCAGTGGGCTCTGTCTGTCATTTAGCGCAGGGTTTCCAAAGCCTGGTAATAGAGCTACATAAAGACTGTACATTTTTGAGGTTTCCCTTGTCTGACCCACCCATTTTAGGTCCAGAAGTGCCCCGCTAACGAGCTGTTGAGTTGAATCAGGTGTGTCGATGTGCCTCCAGATTTAACATGAACGTCTTATCAAGATATACGTACTGATATTTACTAAGATTGCTCTAAAATTTCTTATAACATTCCAGGCTTAAATACATTGTCTCTTAGATAAAATGCCTTGTACCGTTTACCATGGTGTATTTGCTTTCCACCAAATGTAGTTATTACAATAAAACTGATCAAACGTGGTCATAACCAACATTGTAATTAACATTAACTGTAGTAACGGTGGTATTTTAGTAGAAACCACGGTTGGTTACCACAATGGAAGTTTGTAAGCGCCCAATATCATCATAGTGCCAGGTTTCCGCTGAATGGTAGATCTCAAATGATGTTAAAACCATCATGGCAACAGGAAATGTTTCCGTTTAGTGTTATGTTAAGTGTTATACGGTTATATCATGCAAATTTAAAAGCTAGTGTAAAAACTAAAAGAATTAAAGATTATCTGTCCCTTAAGGATGTGTTTATTTTAAACATAAAAAGAAAAAAATATGTGGTTATCTTCGTGTAAACCTTAGTATGCAAACTTCTTGTCCAGACAATGTATTAAAGTGACATATTAGGCCTTGTCTTTTCCTAAAGTAATACTGTAAGACAAATCTGAAACGAGTGATTTATGTACATTACAGTGGTAGTATGTTGGAATGTTTTAGGATTGCTCTAAATAACCTGTTTTGCTGTTTTAAAATGCACAGTGCATGCTTGGTGTTAAGTGTATCTGTATATTTGATGGCTTTGTCAGCCATAAACATTTGTATAAAAATTTTTTTTTTAATTTGTTCTAAAAGATTAGGGTCCGTTTTATGTAGATTTTATTTTTTAGATTTATAAAAAAATCATAAGTTTGAGGAAACGTGTCCTAACATACTGTAATATTTTTTTAAGCTGTTGATTATTCTGTGGTTAGACTTTCTTGCATCACAGGAAATATGAATAAATAGAGGAAACTGCATTTCATAAACTGTTCTTAAATTTAAAGATCTGTGTCAGCCCACTTCGGATAATTTTTCAGTTAGTGATAATGACTGGGCCACTTTTATTGACAAACAACAAACAAAATTTAGTTACTGAACAACTGAAATAAATTAATTGTCTTTGTATGTTATGTTGTTCTGCTGAGTGTGAGTTTTAGTTGCTAGATGGCTAATGATTTGAGCTGCAGACACAAATTATGATTTTAATACTTTTTGTATAGGCTGGTTCAGATAGAGACCGACAGTCTGTAGTCGTTGCAGATAGAGACTGACACATAAATATTACTGTAACAGTAAAACATGGCTGTTCACTTTCAGAAGCTGCAGTGATGCTTTCTTTTCCCAGAAAGAATGTGAAACAAATGTTGTTTATATATTTTCCAGTTTTTAAATATAATTTAATGTAATTTAAATATTAAAAAAAATTTTTAGTTATCCTTTAGTTATATTAGTTTAAGTTATCCTATGTCGCATTTGTCTTCAATATCATGCAGCCCTAGTTGTCAGTGTGGTCCTTTTGCTGCTATGGTAACTGCTGATGTGTTTTTAGGTGGCTATGGTGGAAGTCCAGCTGGAGGAAGATCACAATTATCCTCCTGGCTTACTGATCGCATTCAGTGCCTGCACAACAGTGTTGGTTGCCGTCCATCTGTTTGCTCTGATGATCAGCACATGCATCCTACCCAACCTGGAGGCCGTGAGCAACGTCCACAACCTCAACTCCATCAAAGAATCGCCACACGAGCGAATGCACCGTCACATTGAGCTGGCCTGGGCTTTCTCCACCGTCATCGGCACCCTTCTCTTTCTTGCGGAGGTGGTCCTTCTCTGCTGGGTGAAGTTCCTTCCTTTGAAGAATAAAAAGCCCATTCCTACCGAGAATGTAACCGGTGAACCTCCAGGTATAAGCCCTGGAGAAGCTGCAGCCATCGCCTCTACCTCCATTATGGTGCCCTTCGGCCTGGTGTTCATTGTTTTTGCTGTGCATTTCTACCGCTCGCTTGTAAGCCACAAAACAGACCGTCAGTTTCAGGAGTTGGAGGCTCTGTCCAACATTACACGGCTGCAGAATCAGCTGGATCACAGGGGAGAGGCCTCCAACATGCAGGCCTCTTCTGCACATTTTGCCTAGTAAGGCACTGTAGTTGAGCTACTGAATCTTCACAGTATAAGGACCGCTATCACTAGGTATGGACTCTAGGTGGTGAGAATCAGAGTTTTTATCATTTGATAKTAGTATTACATTATGTTGGGCTACAGTGTGGTACATACAGCCATTTTTGATGTGTATAAATACACAATGTATTGTGATATATTACTTTTTCTGTTTTATGTGAATGTACCAAGACCTTGCTATGATACCTACATTTTTCATATGTCCAACCCTAAATGAGTAGTATCTCAAATTTTATATTTATAATAATAATAGTGCATGACATCAGTGTTTGATTCAGATTCAAAAGAATGTACTTTATTCCATCTTAAAGATTTTTACACTTGATTTGAATCTGTCTTTACTGACAGAATATACAGATAGACCCAAATGCATTGTAATCACATTTGTCAGTATTATAAAAACAAATGTGTCCAGCAGAGGATATCTCATTTACAGGCAAGTCTTAAGTTTAAATACTTGCATAGTTTAAAAGGTGCCATTAAATGTCTTGAAAGTTGAAATACTATTGGCCTGGAAATTGTTTTAAAATGTGTTTATTTAAAAATGTAATTGAAAGAAACACTCTGTTGCACCGTGTATCAGTTTAGTGTATCAGTTTATCTTGTGATTTAAAGAATAAAAAAGAAAAGCTAGGTTTTTTTAACAAAAATATTTCATGATTAAACCGAATGGGATTTTGCAGGTGACATCATTTCAGTCAGCTATGTGCTCAGGCAATAGGAAAAATATTACATAGCTGCTGTTTAAGCCATCAAGACCAGAAGTACTGCTTTTCAGTTAGGGTTATTTTGCTTATTGCTGTGGCTGTAGTACAAACAGCACAAAAGCATCTCACTGATTATTCTAAATATTGTATATTGTATTTGGTCTTTTCTTGCATGTTTTGAGTGTGTAAATACAAAACGTATATTAACTAATTTGAGAGATGAATACAAAATTGGGCGATATAAAATTGGAACACTGGAATAATTTGTTTACATGCATAATCTTGTATTATAATAATTTGTAACATATTTGTAGGTTTTTGCAAATTACTGTTATAATAAAGTTAAAATAAAGAAGACATTTTCAGCCTATTTGGGAGATACAGTGGTCCTGTAAAGCATTTGGGTACTTAGCAATACTTGAACACATAAAATGTGTGAATGTACTTTGCGTTATACAACATTTCGACATTTGACATTGACAAATGACATTTATTTGAAATATACATACCTTAAACAATCTTTTTAAGTAAAACGCAAATAAAGTTTGTTAGGGTATAAAATATAATACAGTAAAATATATAATAAAGTATAATAAAACAGTAAATGTATTGTTCAAAATAAACAAAAAAAATGTTTGGGCACTGACATTAAAGGAACATATTTATGTAAAACCCCTGTGAACCTGTTTCCAAATGATTTAGTATCATGCGTATGATACACTATAGCTTTTGATATTTTGAAACCCCTATATTTTTTTATGTTTTCAATTAATTACAACACCTGCATTTGTGTGTATATATCTATACTAATATTGCAACCGTGGCTTAATGTTTTATATTATATTGAATTCTGTATACATGCATAAATGTATATATTTGTTTGGTTTTAACTTATTGTGTCACTACACCTAAATCTATGGTTGAGAGAACTGGCTTAGACATATAATTATCACATGTAAACACTCAACAAATGGCTAAATGTGTACTGTGTAATTTCTGAAACTGGAAGGATTTTACTGGTACGACACATTTTGTCATGTAATTTTGGTTTCAGTGTTATTATCTGGGGAGGCAGTTCTGCATGTGTACAGGTTGTTGATCATAAAAATAGAAATATCACAAAAAGGAATGTTTTTGTGTATTAGAATTTCAGTGCATCATATTTTTGTAAGTTAAGTCAGAAACTTTCTCAACTTTTGTTTAAGATATCCCTGCATTTTAAATGTTCTATTTAATAGAGGTAAAAAAAACATTATTTTCATATTTACACAGAGGCTGGAAAACACACTTTATGAATCTGGGAATACTTTTCATGAATCAAGAATACTTTTGCTGGTGTTCCTGGTTAATTAAATTCGTTTATGGCATCCTTCAACAATCTCTTAGAATTATTTGTTTCTTTGTGCCTCTGTCAAGTACTTCAAATCAAGAATGAGGTGAAAAATAAAGTGTTCTGAAGATTAGAAGCACATAACAATCTCATGGAGGCTTTCAGAGAGCCCATGCCCCCTCTTGTGGAAGACAACTTACTAGATAAGTTATAGGGTGTTGTAATATATTGTCTATATTGGTAATATAGACAAAATAAAATCACATTTGAACTAAAAACAAAACACAAATACATTTTAAGTGTTCTGTATGAACTACAAGGGCAATGAGCATTTACAGATTTTGCATTTATATTTGCAATTACATTTACTGAAATTTGGAAAAGAAATTTGATCAAGTGTAATTGGAAGCCGTTGTAAGACCATACAACTTTTCATCCCATACATCAACTGTAAATTCTCCAAATCCAAGATGAAAGTCCTGTTACCTGAATTAAAAACGTTAGTCATTATTGTAATGTATTACTTATGTCAGCAGATGGCGACGGTGATCAAGTTCATATAGGGCAAGCCAAATGACCTCAGTACTATATATTATATATACATAGTACTATATACTATGGCATATTAGAAAAGCTGGCAAAACCTTCTCATGAAAATTGATAGCCATAGCCTGTCTGTTAATAATTTATTATTATAAAGTATTTTCATGAAAAATAATATAAATGACTTTTGTTGTTAATGAATGTGAATGACGTTCATAGAGGATCATCTCTCTCTCTCTCTCTCTCTCTCTCTCTCTCTCTGTTTCTGTTCACTTCCCATCCCTCTGTAGCTTTAATGGGGTGCCATGTATCTCTCACACTGGAGGTCTTTTCATTTGGAGCACCTGTCAGGAGGAAGTGAGGATGGTCATTTGTTGTTACAGGCAGGAAATTCACAGCAATGGCTAGATGAGGCAGAAGTGTTTGTCTGTTTGTGCGTGTGTAAAGACATAAAGAGGTGAGAGGCAGTTTTAGAATGAGGTGTTCGAAACAACGTTTCCTTGAGTGAGGAAAGACTAAAGTGAGCTTCAGCATTTGAAGGTGCCATATAGGTGCTTATTTTATACTGCCAAAACTAAGGCAGAATCACATATCCTTTAATGGGAAGGCAATCCCAGAGTGCATTTCCTTAAGTGCATTAGAACAAATAAATACAATATGGTAGATGACACAAACATTGACTATAAATAAACATTTATTTTATTTATAGATAAAGTGAAAATGTTTGGTGTAATTAAAAAGGACTATTTTACATGATATTTGTGTGTGCTGTTTTTTTGTGCTTATTGAGTATCGCACCTTTAGCTTAGCAACATGCTAATGTAAAACTCATTAACAATCACTTGCAAATTGTGTCTCCCATGTGGGGCCTGCAGCTTATCAGTTAATTGTAAAGTTGCATGACAGTTAGGATATTCCGTTAGAAGGCAGCTGTCTGTGTAGACAGTAGGTGATAAAGCAGCTCACTAGGTTTTTAAACAGTTTAATTAGGAAGACAGAAGAATGATAAAGCACAATTTTTGTTTGTTTGAACACCTGTACATGAGTGTGTGTTGGAGTGTGAGGCCGGATCTGGATGTAGGAACGACTCATCCTTCCTCCTGGAGGTACAAAGAGGTCGTTTAGGTGCCTGTGAGAGGATGGCATTGTGTGTGGCTGACCAACCCTGGCTGTCCGTTTGGGAGCTAAATGATTCTGCTGTCACTGCCAGTCCAGCTGGGCATTCATGCACACACACACACACACATAAATAAACACACTATATCCTCCCGCCAAAATCAACATCGGATGCAGTCACATCTCCCAGTGGCAAAGGAGATGAGAGACATTCTGTGGATATTCCCATCATTCACCTTGTGTTCAACCTGTCAAGGGACAGAAACATTATGTGTCTCAGACTGTAATACTTAATCAAATTAAGTTGGTGTGCTTAGTTTTTCTTCACTTTAAGGGATAATGCACCCACAAATATTTTTGTTAAAAAGGTAAAGTTTTGTTATCATTTATGCACTGTTGTGTTGTTTCAAACCCATTTGTTTTTATTTCTTGTATGTAACAAAATAAAATAAAAAACAATGAGTGTATTACTTGAAATGGTTGGATCCTGACCTAGTTGTAGCATCCTGGGGAAACAGCATGTTTAAACTATTAAGAAACACAATGTGAAGGAAAGACTTGTGTGTTCACAGGACTTCGGAGACTCACTCCTCCTCATCTTATCACAAACACAGACATACACACAGACTGCATCACACACACAAAGACACATTTACACACATGGACTGCATCACACACACAAAGACATGTTTACACACATGGACTGCATCACACACACAAAGACATGTTTACACACATGGACTGCATCACATGTACAAAGACACATTTACACACATGGACTAAATCACACATACAAAGACACGTTTACACACATGGATTGTTACCATCAAAAGCATGTTTTTTGTTACCTGACAAAAACATTTTTTACAGGGTGGTTTATTCTGTTTTTCTCATGAGTTGCTTTACTGTTACTTACAAATTGCTCTGAACTTTATTGAATAAAAATCAGTGAAAACAAGTTTAGTCAGCTTTTGTCAGCACTTCAATCGGGGGGGCCACTTTAGTCTTTGTCTCTGATCTGAATTCACACATAAACAGGTTTTGTCGTCTCTGGGTGTGGTCAAGGGGAGTATATTTACATTCGCCAACTCACTTTAACTTTGGATTTCACGTTGTGTAACAGGATCATCAACATCATATGTATGTGTGTATTGGTTGTCTTTTCCATTATAATGGATATTACCATTGCCACAGTTTTAATTGCTAGGATGTTTGGTTGGTTGCAGTGGCCAGTCAAAATAAGAGGCAGCAGAGGAGAAAATCATTCTCACCCTGAGAAGCATTATAAAGCAGGTTTAACCCCTTAGACTTGCTATACAAGCTTAGATGGTAAACAGAACAGCTGGACCCAAATATGAATACATGAATAAAAGATTTTAGACACCTGTGTAAAGAGAGTGTGTATGACTTGTGCGAATGTAGCTTGTTATATTCATCTCCTAAAAAGGCTGAAACACACCCAACAGTAGTGCATCAACACACACACAAGAAAAACATCAATACTGCAAAAAACGTAATTAGTATCAGTACTTTTGTCATGTAAAACAAAACTGCATATGCTATTATGATATGTAAATTGACTTTATGTTTAGCCAGAACATTAAAGTTCCCCTTGAATTTTCCAGAACACTTGAACACTGTGAAACACCTTGAAATTTCTACCTTAAAATTTTTACCAAGCAATAAATTAGTACATGGAATTTACACAGACATGCAAAAACGCAGAAAAACTGTTATGCTTGCCAGACATGCCGTTTATTCCACATTACTTTATTCAAAAATTGTTTTGTTCTTTGAATATTTGTCATTCTTTTTACATATAATTTATCATAATCTCTTGAATGTTTATTTTACTTCTCTGTCTTGCTCAAGCTGCTAACAAAAACTATGAAAAATGATTTTTTTAAACACTCCACTGTAGTACTGCCAAATTTTTCAACACCGTCTACTGTGTAATACCTTGGAATATCATGTTAATACCATGATACAGGAATATGGTAACCAGACATTACCCAGGTACAGTACGTCAAAATACTATGGTATTACCAGCTCATACTATCAATGTACAATAGTAAGATCTAATACATATACATTAAAAATCTAAATATCACTTTTTAGCAGTGACTTTACAAATATTACATGGCTAATCAATACAAAACAATAAAAGTAACTAATTATAGATACGGAAACACACACTCTTACAAATAACTGCTCTGTAGTAAAGTTGTGTTTGTTCTCTGCTGCTCCACAGCTCATTAAAGCTTGACCATCAAAGGAGGAGAACTCACAGTAAACATCAAAAGAGCCTAAACCACAGGAAAGAGAAGAGCTTAGAAAAACATGGGTTAAAAGTTGTGTTTACAGTCAATACAAAAAGTGTGACAAATATGATGACAGACTACTGGGTTTCAGAAATAGAAAGGTCCAACTTGGAAATGAATGAGTTAGAAAAAACGATATTCTACTTTGACAATATAAAAAAATTCATTTAAAACCCGTCTGGCTTAGTTTATATGCCAAAGGCACAAATAATTCATCTGTAAAAAGCCACAGTAAAGAAACAGATAGTCTTAATTTCCCAGTGTTCTCATCTCCGTCAAGACAGTTGGTTAACACTTGCATACATATCAAATTCAGGAACTAATGCATTACACATTTGTTTTCTGTCACGCAGTAAAGGGAAACTCCAGAACTCTTTTGTCATTTGTATTTTGTATGATTCTCTTGCCTGTATGTCAGTGTGTGCCATTCAACAAGTCACTGCTCAATATGGCCTCTGTTTTGATAAGTGGCTCTATTGTCGAATCTGGTGTTCAGCTAGACTGAACACACTGAGTTATTAACTTCACTCTCACAGTATCTGTCTTTCTGTGTGTGTCTGTGTGTGTTTGCAGTGGGAACAATTGATGTATGTCTGTCCTTAAAAGTGGAAGAGGACTTGAGTTGACAGCTGGATTATGTTTGACATCACTGATGAAAACCACAGAATAACCAACATACTCACATACTGTATCCACGTGTTTGCAAAACAACTATCTACATACAAATATTTATTTATTTGTTACTTGGTTATTTAAATAATTAAATTCAGTGGTTCCTAACTGGTCTAGCTTCTACTTTCTAAAGGACAAAAATTTTGTAGAATTTGGTTGGATGAACTGCTTTTGACATCAGAATTTTCTTCCATTTAAAATGTCTTTTTATTTCTTTGCTCTTCAAATTATGTGTGTCTTGGTATATGAGGTGCTCATAGAGAGAACATTTTTAATTGTAACATATATTGAGCTAAAATGACATTGGATTTCAGTGCAACACACAAATAACAGTAATAAGCCTCCATAAATTAGCATGTGGTCTTCTATCACGCTACAAGCCAACATGCTCTTTAAGATCTTTTCGCATAGATGATACCGACCTCTGTGGGGACTTGGAATGATCATTTCTTCTGCTTAAATGCATACACAATATTAGCCTACTGCAATATTCTAATCGGTACCATCTTAAACCTGTAAAATTCTAAAATCACTGCTAACAAAACACTTGCCTGACAACATACAACTCATGGAACTTTATGGTAGCATTTCAGTACTTCAGCACCTGCTACACTTTCCATAGGAAGTTTAACCTCAGTCCGACTGTATTTGTGAATTTGCATATCTGACCAAACAGTTCTGAATCCAAAGCCTTGTACTATTGCCCTGAACTTCACATGTTCATATGGACCATACAATAAGAAAGATAATGATTAATTCATTTGGCTTGCAGTCTGCAAAACATGACACTTGTTTTACCCCCGGACCCAATTAATGAGATAAATGTGGGTTCGGGTGGTGGAGGGATGCCAAAAGAATAGCTGGAGTAAGAAATTAGCGTTGTGATTGGCAGGGAAAAATGAATGTTCCAAATAAGCTCATGTCCTGATTTAGTTACTGCAAGGCAGTCCTTTTACATTTGGCAGACACTTTTATCCAAAGCAATTTACACGGCATTCAGCTATACATGTGATCAGTACATGTGTTCCCTAAAAATCAAACCTGTGATCTTTGCACTGCTGACACAATGCTCTACCAGTTAAACTACAGGAACACTATAACATCAACTTTTATTAGTAATGGTTGTAGATGTATGCCATGTTGTGTAGTAATCTGTGATACAGTCATTGGTGTGTAACACACCAAACAATATCATTCTTTAATCCATTATTGGTTTATTGGTTTATTTTTGTAATTAGAAAAGTTGGAATTTATTTAAAAGGGGGCAGTTTTGAACGGATAAATATTGGATTGTAATGATAGTCTTAATTGCTGGTTGGTCAAACTATATGCAGGTTTTTAGGTTTAAAACATGGTTGTAAATCTTACATTTTCCATATCACTTTGTTTCAGTCTGCTTTAACTTTATAGTGTTAGAAACATATGTACATATAAAAAAATGAATATATGTGAAAAAGCTGCTTTACGTTTTGTAGGTTTGGGTTTCTTAAGGTTTATGTTTTCTGTGATGACATCACAGGCCTGGTTTATCCAGCTAATGAGATTACTTCATCATATCTCTTTCCCAGACTGTGTGTCTGCCAAAAACAATCTGTCCGTATTTATCACGGGAACTCTGTGTCACAAGGGGCATCACCAAGTGCTCAAGTTCACAGTCAAACTTTTTTCACACTTGTTTGGTCTCACTTGCCTACTCGCCCCCCCACCCTCTTTGATCTCCAAGATCCTGAATCCTATTGGTCATGTTGGTTCTGTTGTTGCTGGAGTGTGTCTTTATGTGTGTGTGTGTGTAGTATCCTTTGCCCCTTCTTTAACCGTCATCTTTTCAAAAATGAGTTTTTTAACTTGCCCAATTGCCCTGTGAGAACAAAGTATCAGCTAAACTCAGCATACAATTAAATAAAGTCAATCCTGTTTCATTCTCAGAGAGCAATGGGGCCTCACAATGTCACTGTTCATTAGTTACCATCATTTGACCACATAATGTGTGTGTGGGTATGTGTGCTCGGTCAAGTCTTGTCAAACCGGTCTTTAATGTGTGGTCCACCCCACCCATTGAACTGGTTTCTGTTTTATTTCAGATGAGATATTTGACTAGGTTCTCATCAACATTTTAAAGATAAAGTTACACCACATGTTTTAACCAAATCCATGTCTGATGGAATTTGATGTGTTTCCATGAAACAAAACTATTTGATACATACACACACATACACAGACAAGCATTAATTTAGATACAGTGCTATCAATGTAAACTTCCTCTGAACTGGTATATTGCATATTAATGCATATGCATAATCATTTGGAATGATGCTGAGACGAATTGCATTCAAATGACATATTTAATACAGTAGCAGTAGTTACAGAAATTTCAAAAATATAACATGAAATTTCATGTATATATTTATATGTTCATGTAGCCCCCTTCATTCCCTGTCTCCAGCTCTCTTCC
This sequence comes from Botia almorhae, assembly GCA_036877575.1. Lineage (NCBI taxonomy): Eukaryota > Metazoa > Chordata > Actinopteri > Cypriniformes > Botiidae > Botia > Botia almorhae. Next base: position 33,292 of record JAZGTJ010002470.1, read on the forward strand.
TTCTTTTTCCTAGAGACATTTGTCAGCAGCCATCTGTCTGTCTGTTGCCATGCCCCCCCCCCCCCCAACCCTGTCTGTGCCTAAACTATCTAATCAAGCTGAATCACCTTTAGCACTGGTAAGCACAGACACACACATACACACACACACACACATTTTAAATCTTTTATCAAAAACACACATTCACACCATTTTGTTTTTGTTAACAAAATTATAATTTTATCTTCTCTTAACAAGTGCTACAGATAGTGAACACATTTCTGAACATTACAAATGAGCAAAAAATAGTATGAAAATACTGTACAATTTGCATCTCTACACCAGTGTATAGGCTTGCACACAATCACACACTCTCACAGCAGCACAAGCAAGCTCATCCTCAGTGCAGCATTATTGTGGTTCAAATAACGTTTGAAGAGATAGTTGCAATTTTTGTTTATAGGGAGCAAATGTCACTCCCTTGTTTGCTTGATGGTTAAGTGTGTGTGTGTGTGTGTGTGTGTGTTTGAGTGTGTGGAGGAGCATGTCGGCAAACATAAACAAAATCAGGCACACACACATACACATGCGCACAAATGCACACACGTGCACATTTTCCAGCATTCTCATCAGCAACTCATCTATGAATACAGTAGAGTACACAAAACTATGAGCGTTATTTACAAACATATTTTCAATATTTTGGAACAATATTTGAACAATAAAGTCCATCAGTTCATTTAATAATTTTTTAGCCATCAACAAGCTTCTCGTCAAACCTCATTGTCCTGGTCAACATCTCCTAAACTGCTGAGGGGGTCGCATCATTCAAAACGGACCAGCCGTCAGTAGATTACCACCTTTTAAACCCCTTAACCCAGCATGTTCTCCCTCAGCTTCATGTTTTCTAGTTCTTCTCATTCATCTTCATCTCACACTTTGGTGGCAAGTGACTGCACCTCAGACTTCTGAGTCTGAGCACTGAGGGTTGAAGACATGGAGCTTATGTGCCCATGCATGGCCTTCTTCACATTCAGCAGACAAAGACACTGCGAGCGGAACCGCAGGTCAAAGAATGCATAGAGGAACGGGTTGAGGCAGCTGTTGACATACGCCAGGCATGTGGCATACGGATGGGCCAAAAGCAAGAAGTGGAGAAAGCCACATGAGGTTGGTGCCAAGTCCAAGTAGGAGAGGGCGTCCATGCTCTTCAGAACATGGAAAGGGGTCCAGCAGAAAGCAAAGACCACCACCAGCATAGTGATGATCTTGAGGAGACGGCGCTTCTTCTGGTCTTCCTTGCGTAGGTGGCTGAAATGGCGGGTGACTGTACAGCCAATGAAACAGTAACAGACAGTCATGGCCAAGAAAGGCAGCAGAAAACCCAGAGCAGAGGAAGAAAGACTCAGCCCTGCAATCCAAAGGGATTCATGATGCTGATTCATAGTGACCAGGCTGAAGTCCATTGCGCAGGTTGTGCGGTTGCTTCCGACATCATCCACTGTTGTGCGAAAGAGGAGAGTGGGCACAGCCAGCAGACATGACATGAACCAGATGGCACCGAGTGATGCCAGCATAGTGCCGCGGGATCTGAGCCGGCCACTGGACAGAGAGTGAACGATGGCGAGATAACGGTCAAAACTCAGGCATGTCAGACAGAAGACACTTGCGTACATGTTGACAAGCACCACGTAACTGCTGATCTTGCAGAGAGCGACGCCAAACGGCCAGTGGTAGCCCAGCGCGGTGTATACTGCCCACAGCGGCAGCGTGATGACAAACGTCAGGTCCGCCAGCGCCAGGTTACCGATGTAAACGTCCGCGGCGCGCCGTTTGGATTTTGCGCGCCAGACAGTGAGAATAACTACACCGTTACCGGAAAGACCGAGGATGAAAATAAGCATGTATAGCACAGGAATAAGAGAGTAGGATGGCTCCCACTCCGAATAGTCGCAGACAGTCTCATTATCTTCATAGTAATCATAGGGGTCGACGTATTCCGGCGTTGGCTCCATTTGGTGAGGGTATTTAACTTAAAGTCCAAAAATTTAATGGTCTTTCAGTTTGATCCAAATTCAGTGGAAATGCTTATTTTTGCCTTCCTTAAAAAAGAGTCTGTGAACTGAGATAAATGTCTCTCACTGGAAGCTAGAATATACGCGTCTGTGTGAAGAACAGGAGCGCCCTGTCTTTTTAAACTCCAGACTTCTCACCCCTCCCTCTGGATCCATACATCGGACCCCTTATCTCCACTAAACCTCAGCCCCCCATACACACACTCCCACCCACCACGGCACACCAACCCCCCGGGCCACGCAGTCGGCAAGACCGGGTGTGTGTCAACAAAGTGGGCTTAGCTCTTGTTTTTCTTCTTAATGATAAAGTAATGACTAGTTCGTCTTTCAGGTTAGATTTACTCTAACTTTTTTGATAAAAGCTGTTTTTGCGTCACGTGTCATTAACTACACATAAAATTGAAAAGAAACAGTTTTATTCATAAATTGAATAGATGGATGTACTTCTATGGTTTCTGTCTATTTTGCGCCAGTGCCCTTTATGTTCATTCACGTCAAGGAGACCAAAACATCCAAACCATATAAATATGTGTACATTTGCAATACGCGTATGCTTGATAATCACATGGATTTTTTACATGGTTACATGACACTAAACTGATTTAAACTGAAGTAAACTCGTTTAAACGTGGCAAGAACAGAACAGGTTTCAGACTGGTTCCCAGTGAAACCAGAGCTTTGAACCAAATTATAATGTTAAAGAAGCACTGTTCGGTGATTTCCTCTCGTCCAAACATCAGAGTGGCATTCAGCAACTTCAAACACTCCACTTCCACAACAACACATAACATCAGTATCTCTCTTTAAAATTAAAATCCCTTATTTAAACACAAGCAGATACACAAAAATACGAAACACAAAAAAGATTTAAACACGCAGGAAGAATATGCCTTGATATAAATAACTTGAACCTAGGTTTTATAATGTTTAACAAATTAAACATTTAAATAGTTAGATAGGGCCCATGTTTTGAAACTTTAAATAATATATACGAACGAAACTGCTAAACGTTTAGCTGTTGTATCTGTTAAAATTGTTTTAAAGTGTTTCCTCTGCTTCCACTCTTTCACGCATATGCGATTCTCCCCCTTATTGGGATAATCGCAAAATCCAACAAATTGCAATTAACCAAATAATAATGTTAAAAAATACATTGCCAGCTACATTTAAAAGCGTTCCAAGTGTCTTATTTGGTAATTAGATTACATGTAAGCAGAGGATTTGGATGTGTGTGAAGTTAATTCTCACTTTCTTGCATTTATTTGCATGATAATACCAGACACAAACTTGCAAAATAAAAAAAAAAGGAAACGACGCATTTGACATTAATGAGTTTCTTTAGGAACTACGCGTTACACCTAATTCACAGTACTTGTAAAAAGGCAGTTAAAACACAAATAACTGTCTGAAAAGAAACCGATTTACATAAAAAAACTATCCCACGAAACTTGTTTTCATTGTACATGCAGATGTTTTGTATTCATCTTATTACGCACAATGTTCTCGTGCCTTCGGTTAAACTTTGCGCACAAGTCGTTTAATATATATCTGCATCACTGTCACAAATAATAATTTACACACGCAAAGCTTGTTTCAGCTCGGTCCTTAAATTAATGTGCAATCACATTCAGGAGGATCAGTGAGTAAATCCATCATTCACAACATTGATGAGATCATCTGTAGATCTTCTCAATCAATTGACCTTATGATCTTCAGTATCTTCTACTAAATTACCGTAGAATTGTAATCTTTCAAATAAATACATGGTATAGCCTATATATATATATATATATATATTTATATATCAATGGACAGTGAAGATTTTTTAAATCTGTTAAATTTATATGTTATTGATGTTTATAGATATTTAGACAAATTTGTTTGAACGAATTGGATTGGATACAAAATGTGTAAATAGGGCCACTTTTGCAGAGTTTTGAGAGATTTGCAGAGATTTTAATAAATGTTAAATGTTATAAATGTAATAAATGTTAAATGTAATAAATGCATACAGAGTTGCATTGCAGATGTGGTATGATCTTCATGATAGTCACAGATAGATGAAACACAATAGGGTTTTTAACAATACATGTAGTACAATATTCATAATGATTATCTAGTAAATCACAAATCCCTCTTCCTCCATACTCCTAAACACACCTGGTAAATGATGCTTTCATTGCCTTAGTGGAGCAATATAATTTAAGTTAATAATATTATTTTCTATAACACGCAGGGTCATGGTTCATATGTTGGCTTGACTGGTATTTGAAGTTGTTGAAATATTTCTTGTAACCATAAATTATCATATCATTCTAAAGTCGGTGTTAAGTCAGATCCTGCTGTGCAAAGAGGTGCTCTATGCACCCTCATAATCCTTTGCTCCGCCCATGTCTGCCCCTCACCCCCTTTCTCTGCATATTGTTTTTGGTAGCCCTTGGTGCTTCTAATCGGCAGTAACTAAAACACTCCACACACTACCACAGCAGACAGCCTGGCAAAAACAACAGATAGTTTCCTGCTTAAATAAGGCTGGGAGACACTTACATATATAGATATGCCTCCAAATATGCATACACATTTATGCACACACCAATACACACTTGCACAAAAATGCATTTTAATGACAGATGCTTTTACATACTCCTCCAGTGTGCATGCAAAAACAGTGTTGTTGATGCAAAAGAGCGAGAAGACAATGGACATGCCATTCACACCTCACTCCTAATATGTCAATCGTTGGCCTGAAGTTTCTGGCTTCTTTGGACTGTTTAACAAACACACAATCTCACACGCAGTGCTGCTATCTAACTGACTTTGGAAAGGTGTGGATGCCTGCTGCTCTAATAGATCCTTTAAATAAATAAATAAATCTACACACTTACAAAAGAATCGCTGATATGAAGCAGATGGTCAGAATAGCCAGACGACTTCACACATAACACATCTCTAATGGCCAGATTAAGCAGATGAAATACAGATCTTAACCAACAAGCCTTTTGTAGTAACAAATCAAACAAATCACAAATCTTTTCAGTGACAGCTTTGTGTGTGCATGATTTACTCATGGATGTTTTATCACACTGATAATACTCGTTCATGTCTCTGTGTAGCCAGTTGGGGAGGGTTAAGAGAGTGTTAATAGTCTGTCTGATACATTCGTTTTGAAATGAAAGTCAGGCATATGAGCACACACTTCAGAACTGTATTAATATTTTACATAGGTAAAGCTGACTAATGGTACTAGGGGACAAACCAGTGTTAATAGTTTTTCAGTTCACCAGTCCACATATAATACACACACACACACACACACACACACATATATATATATATAATGCTCTACCATTTGAGCTACAGGAACACTACAGGAACATTGTTTTTATTCTTCCATCAGTGTGAAGAGTGAGACCACACATGAAATAGCAACTTTGATTGTGAGTTAGTGAGTGTGTGTGAGACCTCATGGCAGCTGTGTTGTTTTTTGACTCTTGTCCAGCTGGAGAGGTCACACTGCTCCTCTGCAGTGTGAGTTGAGACGCTTCATTTATAACTCATATTTCATATTCAAGTCTTTTTTAGCATAACTGCTAACACAAATCATGCACTCACTGCTACATTTTATAGTAAAACAAATGTTAAAAATGGAAGTTTAAGTAGAAAGAAAGTTCTAATGATGCAAGTTTGTCACAAAAACACATTAAATGTGATCTCACTGTTTGATTTGTGGCATTTCAAACTCCACAAATATCATGAGGTGTGTGCTTTTCTGCTTTTGCGTGTCACCAGATGCCTGGGGCTGAGGTTCTCTCAGGCCACAAAGAGGAAGGGCACTAAAGTTCAAAAGATCTGACACTAAATATTTGGTAACAATATAAAACTGAAATGTTGTGTATTGTTGGTTGTTTGGTCTCTCTGTTATAAAGACAGTGTCACAAGCATTAATATGGGTATGCTAAAAAACAAAAAACTTAAAAAAAGTCACATCCCCACACACACACATACACACCCACAAATCACAATCTAGCTGTTTGTTTCGTGATCAGTGAGCTAATTCATTAAGATTTAAGGGGCAATTATATGTGTTTATTTGTCTTTTTGCTTAGCAAGTTAACTTTCTCTACTGATTTGTTTTGTGAGTCTTTGAAATCCCAGAAATCAGTGTCTGCTTAACCCCTCCCACTGGCACATGTGTAAGTCTACTCAGTTAATCATAATGAAGTTGTTCTTTTAATTAATGTGTTTTTCACCTCTTCTTAAGTGAGCTGCCATTCTGTACCTCAGGGTCTGTTCAGTCCTGCTCATTACTGAAGGCATGTTTGAAATATGGTGCCTGTGGGCAGCAGACTGTTTGACTCTTCACCCTCAGATCGCCCTCACTGATGAGTTTGATGACACTTGAGCACAGAGGTTGCATGTACCCTTGGACATAGTCAAGGGAGTTATAAAATGCTGTTTCTTTTTTGCATTTTACACCCTTGAATCTCTGCCATGATGAAAATGCCATATGGCTATTAGTTAGGGCTGGTGTTATGTTTTTAATAATTGTTTTTGTAACATGTTTTCGTAACAAAGTAATCTCTGACTACTGAAAGTTGTACTGGTTTAACTGTTATAAAAAAATGTTGTTGGATGCATTTCATTTACAGTAGGCACATGTTTTTTTAAACTGTTCTCTCTCTCCTCCGGTTTACCATCTATTCTCTTTCAACTAATATCAACAAATATGAAGTTTAAATAACCAATACTTATCAATAAATATATTAACTTAAGCTATTTACGTCCCAATTCCATATGTGTAGCTTCGCAAAGAACCAACAATAATCATTACTAACGCTAAACTTACACCCAAAAGTGCTACACTTTGTCCCCTCACAACTGTTCTTTTACAAAAAAAAGTTTTTTACTTAGGTTAATTATTTATATACTTCAATGTCAATAGATGTCAATAGATTCGTGTTTAGTTAATTCAGTGTAATGTTTTTTGTAAAAAATAGTTTTGCATTACACACCAAACTTATATACTGTACAGTATCAAATAATAGACCAGTTTCCTGTTAATTCTATCAATAGTAAATTATGGGGAAAACATGGCACACAAATTACACTGTTTCCTAAGAATGAATCAATTTTAAGTTGAATTTAAAGAAGGAAGGAGAAGCGAACCATTGTGTTAATAAGAAACAAAAGTGTTGCTGCATGAACATGCACACACACACTGCATTGCTTCCAGACTTGTCCTCAAGTGGCTGCACGTAGCACAGACACACCTGTGTGAATGTGGACTGGATCAGATAAGCCCATTGTAATGGTAGGAAGCTGTATACCCGGATCATGATTGCTCCTGTTTCTACTGTATAATAGAGCACTATATGTTACTGCTCAATGCAGTTTAGGGAGGTTTCTTGGGAAAGGCCGGTAAATACACATGTACACCACTGCAAAAGTTAAGTGTTCTGCAGATGAACTCTATATATTAACATTTAACATCAGATATTCCAGGACAAAATTACCATGCTTGGTCCATCCAAGATGCATATTAAGTCTATATTACTTATTAAAAAAAACAATCCATATCAACCATTCTGCATCTGTATGTGAACACTGTCCGCTTTCCTTAACTATCTCATTCTGTCTCTCTAAATTCAGGAACAAACAGGGTTCACAAGGTGTTTCCCCATTTGTGCTGAGGGCTGAGTGACCTCTGACCCCTCCCATCTCTCTTGCCCTTCGTCCTCTGAATGGATAAAGCACCTAGCAAAGCAGGAAGAGCTCTGTGTAATTAAAGATATTGTGTATGTGTGTGTTAGTGGGACCTCCTTTACTATAAATAACTTTATTTAGAGTTATTATAAAATGTTTTATATATAATATAGGTCCAAATACTTATTTTAAAGTGTTCAGTGGACCAGGGTGTAGTTTTTGGTCCACTTATAAAAACACTATAAGGTTAAAATCACAAACGCCTACACACACAAATGAAAGACACATATGTTTAAAATAAGCTGATGCTGCTGTTTTCATTCTTCAGATGTTGCTATGCAACTCATCTCTCAATTAACAGGAAGTGCCTATTTGAACCATTATTTGTATAACTAAAGCCCTTGGGCTGTGGATCAGGGATGGTGGGAATAAGGAAAACTGGAAAAACACGGGAAAAGGAGATGAGGAAAACCAGTGGTAGAAAATAAAGCTGATGATAGGCAGGAATGGGTAATGAGAAGGATTAGAGAATAATACAACACACAAATACTTAATTACACACACACGTTTAGTTAGACGTCTATTGTTTTTATGTACAGATTAAAACATAATAACCAAACCCTAACCCACACTTGAACCCTATTAGAAAACCTTATGCATTTTTACAATTAAATTTTTTTTTACTATATTTTTATTGCATTTTTACAATTGAGTACATCCCCAATAGAAAGCTTTGCTTAAATTTGTCATGTTTTGCTGACTTGTGGGTACAAATTTGTCCCCAATATATGGTTAAGTATACCCACACCTACACACATAATTGCACATGCACACACATGAATTCACACAAATGCATCTTTAAAACTTGAGGAGAAGGCTTGTGAGCTATGGGCTATCTGGTTACTTCTTTACTGGGGGCCTAAAAGGAATTTGGCCACATCTGGACCCAAATCCCGAGGAAAACAAAAGCTTCTCCACAGTTTCACCTAAAACACACACACATTGGTTTCACCCACTAGACAGACTGAATAAAAAGAAGATGGAACACAGTTCAGAGTAAATAGAGAGCCAATTCACACCAGCTTTCCCATGCAGAAGAGACAGTCATCCTGTTGGGTTACAGTTAAAG